>APFE030688154.1:0-14940 GCA_000404065.3 Pinus taeda
ATTTTTTTCACTCTAAAATAAGTTTGCATATCAAGAGATTTGATCCCTCTTAGTGCTTTGTAGATCTGTGGTTAAGATGGATCTATACCATAGTTTATAATTTTTTTACATTTACTTGACATAATTATTTTTGCATTTGTTCCCTTGATTAATCAACAACATACATGAAGTAGGGATTTAGATATTTGCCTACTCCCATTAACATCGGGGAATATGTTGGTTGGATAGACAACATTTTTTAGGTAACATGACACATAAAATGTAGGCATTTCCCCTAATTTAGCTTTGGAATTTTTGGATATTTCTGTCATGCTATTTAAAGAATTAGATGAAATGGTTTCCCACTTAAAAAAAATAAAAATAAAATAAAACAAAACAAAACAAAACAAAAAACCTAGTAGTAATAATTGTATAGGCCAATGGTAGTCATGCATCTTTAAAATGGGTATAATTTTTCTTGCCATACAAAGTGGCTATCAAATATATTGTATAAACATAAGGTTTTATTAATTTTTTCCATCTAATTTCACAAAAAAAATATAATCCTCCACACAATAATTGGCTAGGATTTTCCTGGTATCATGATCTTTAATAATTTTTTCAACATAACCAATCATCAAGTGTCTTACTATTTGTAGTAGTTCATAATACTTTTTAATTCGTATAGCAAGTAAGAATCTTGGCATATTCCGTCATCAGTTAAAATAGTCATGTGCCTAGCATTTGTATGAGAAATTACCAAATCAAGAGCCTCTTAGCAAACCCTAATTAGCGTTCTCATTGTAATAGAGTGTATGAAATATTTCCTTGTGTTATTGAAAAGTAAGTCATATGTACCCCTCATTTGAGGATTGATAGGGGAAACAACATCTAGATAGTCTCCTTTATGAAATATCCTATAAAATTACCCCTTGTGAAAGTGATCTAAATCCTAGGGGGGATTATAGTCTAAGTTTGGATGTATAAGTCATATAATCATATTTATGTAAAAGGTAACTTGACAGATATGTAGTTGATAGATCCGAACCTAATCAAAGTTGAATTCATTAAGAACACACCTTATAAGAAGATAATGGGAAGAGAATGAGGGTTGGGAGGGAGAGATCCCAAAATTGGCCTCATTAAATGTAACTGTTCCTTTTAATGGAATCCATCCTCTCTCTTTCTCTCATATTTTTTGGTGTATTCAATTTATACATTTTCATCAATGTTCCTATGATTAATTGCATGGAAAATTTGTGTGTTTTCTCTCCTCCTCTCTTATAATTCAAGCCTTCTATATCTTAGGCCCCAAGATCAAAATCATTGGTATTAGAGAAGGTTACCACTTTATTGGAACCTATTGTAGCTAGTACAAGACCCCCCAAAATTTTAATCTGTACACCTAAACTTTGGGCCCCCCTTTCTTTTATAACTTTGCATGTATGTTCTATTGCATTATCTAGCCAAACCATTCATAATGACCTGATCACTGCCAAATGAAATTTAAGGATGAATCATGGCTTCTTTGTTTGTCAAGGTTTTGTGCATGACCTTTTGATGCTTCATTCTGTCATTCTCGAACTTATATAAAGAAGATGAAATTCATGCGTAACTTTGAACATTGATTTCAATATAGGTACTTCACTTCGAGAGGCTCTAAAAACATGAGATGCATGTTCACCCCAAAACTATCCCATCCTCCACCCAGTAGTACTTGTAGAAATTAATAGAAATTTTCTATTACTGATGAATTTAAACTGAAAACAAGAGATTACAAATTTCCTCTACAATACTGTGGAATGGAAATCACAATTTGGAAACACATGCAATGGCACGCAACCATCAACACCACAAGAACACAATGATTTTACATGGGAACCCAACTGGGAAAAAACATCTCTGTTGCTTTTCATTAATCGGATGAAAATGAGAAACTATTACAATGTATTTCTTCAATTCTGGAGCACAACCTGCACTGTAAACCTGTTCTCCAGCTGAAAGTCCTACTCTAGCCAACACTTAGCCAATTCAAGGCCCCAACTTCCTCCTATCTCCTTACGTAATTTAGGAGAAATTGAGCTCCTAAATAATAGGAGAATTCCCTATTTCCTAGTGCAAATCCCATGGAATTGATCACCTACTTAACTATCAACCTTGTACACTTAACTAGTATACAATTGATAATAACAATGTTCCTTTTCCTCCACTCCAGCTAGGAAATTCGAATCCCATGCATGTATGGGATATCTTTAGTTTGTTAATTAGTTTGAATGAGAGATCGTTGAGTTAACAATAGTTCTACTACTCAATTGACCTTCAATTGACTCAATTAGTTACTTGAGCTCATTTAATTGAGTTCAACTGAAAATAAATAAACTAGATTATTAAATTTTAGCAATCACTGCATGCACAACTTTACTTCTATCTTATAGTTTGAATTTATTGAGTTAATCATCATGCTGATGTGGAAAATCAAATTAATCAATTTGGCTATAGAAAATGTCAAATTCCTTTATTGCTACAATTTCTAACACTCCCTCTTAGCAAGAAAGAGATTTTGCACCACCACTATCATGCACCTGTGGAATTCAAATTTTCCTCTTCATAATGCCTTTGTCAAGATATCTGCATCCTACTTCTCAGTTGGAATGTACTGTAGGATCATAGTTCTCCTTTTCACATAATCACGTAGGTGATGGTACTTGATATCAATGTGCTTGGACTTGTCATGAAATACTAGAATCCCAAAGAGTTTGATAAAACTCTGGTTATCACAATAAATAACTGTCAGATCCATCTCCTGACTAAAAAGACCAACACATATTTTCCTCATCCATATGGCCTCACATGTTGCTTGACTTGCAACCATGTATCAATGTCTGTTGATCTAAGTGCCACAAACCTTTGTTTCTTGCTATACTAAGAGATAGTTGTAGACCCAACATTGAAGTTAACACTTGAACTAATTTTCCTATCTGATGGAATCCCTGCCAAATCTGCATTGATGAAGCCTTGGATCTTCACTCCCTCTGTCCTCTTGTACCATAACCCATACTCAGTTGTGCCTCTGAGGTATCTCAACACATGCTTTGTTTCCTTCCAAAACAACTTAGTAGGATTCACCATTGCTTGACTCAACTAACTAACTACATATCATATCTCAGGCATTATGTTCACCGTATACATCAAGGATCCCACAAGTTGTCTATAGCTGGTAGCATCTACTTCCTCTCCTAAACGGGCACTCTCCTTCTTCAAGTTTGTAGCTAGAGGTGTGCCCATAGGCTTTCAGTTATCCATGTGAAATTTCTGAAGTATTTTAGAGGAATACTTCCCTTGACTCAAAAACATCTCACCATCACCCTACCATACTTCCAGCCCAAGGAAGTAATGCATCAAGCCCATGCCTTTCATCTCGAATTCTCTTGCAAGGTCCTCCTTACAAGAGTGGATCAATTGGTCATCCCATGTAAGTATCAAGTCATTAACATACAAAACCAAGATAAGCAACTTGAAATCCACCACAATGTGATATAGGTTGGAATCTACTTCACTTTTGGTTAACCCCAATCCATTGATATATATATATATATATATATATTATATATTAATATATATAATAATATATATATATATATATATATATATCAATTCGAGTGTACCATGCTTGAGGTGGTTATTTAAGACCATATAGGTCTCTGTTGAGTCTGCACACATGTGTCTAAAATCCCTCTAGATGCTCTATATAAATTTCTTCCTCAGTAACACCATTGAGAAAGGTGGTATTCACATCCATTTGATAGATCTTCCACCCCATTTGTGCAGCTAATGCTAGAATGGTTTTGATTGAGGAATATCTTTCCACTGAGGTAAAAGGTTTCTCATAGTCCACTCCCTCTACCTAAGAGAAGCCTTTGGCCATAAATATGGCCTTGTACTTCTTGATGCTCCCACCAATTTCATTATTGGCTTTGTAAATCCATATGGAACCAACCAATGACTTGTTCTCTAGTCTTGACACCACCACTCATACAC
The DNA here is from genome assembly GCA_000404065.3 of Pinus taeda. NCBI lineage: Eukaryota > Viridiplantae > Streptophyta > Pinopsida > Pinales > Pinaceae > Pinus > Pinus taeda. The sequence goes on from APFE030688154.1 coordinate 4,018, forward strand.
TATTATTCATTATGGAGTCATACTCCTCCACCACAATATCAACCCACACTAGTTGAGAGACTACTTCCTCAAATGAAGAAGGCTCTGACTCAATGAGTTTTGTCATGAGATCCATATACCTAATGTACTTGTTTGGTGACCTCCTCTATCTACACATAAATGTAGGACCTCCCACATGATCCCCTGCATCATGTACCAATATGCTAGCTTCTCTAGTTCTCTTCCTCCCCTCCCTAGAATATTCTGGTTGAGTGGGTGCCTCCACTCAGCTTCTTGTTTTCTCCTCCACTTATGGATGCTCCATAACATCCTCCCATGGGATACTCAACTCTCGCTCTAGATAGCATCTCATAGCCTTCCCCTCATAAAATTTGACATCTCTCCTCACTACTATCACCCTAAGTGAGGGAAAATACACCCTATAGTTATGTGGAGTATCCGTGTATCCTACAGAGACTCCCATCTCAGTTGCAGGCTCCAATTTCTTCTCACTATCTTTGGAGACATGAAAATACACAGTAGCTCCAAAAATTCAGAAATGGGATACATCTGGCTTCCTCCCATAGAAAGCTTCTTTGGGTGTGATCGGTGTGATCATGCTAAGTATTCTATGAGGACTCCTCTTTTGCAAATAAACTACAATGTTTCCTTCTTCTGCCCATAGATGTAATGACAACCCTTGATCATGTAACATGTCCCTTGATGATCCCATTTTGCTTCTATTCTTCCTTTCATCCACCCCATTTTGTTGTGGGTTATGAGGTGCTATCAGTTCTCTTCTAATACCCTCTTTGGCACAAAATTCCTTGAAGGTGTTAGATACATATTCTCCTCCATTATCACTTCTCAGGGCTTTCAATTTCTAACTAGCCTCCTTTTCAACCAATGTTTTGAATTAAACAAATTTTTAGAAAACTTCATCCTTCCTCCACTTGAAGAAGATCCAACATTTTATAGAAATTCATCAACAAAAATTACATATTACATGTTTTTTGTTGTAGAGGTTGTAGAAAATGGTCCACATACATCAGAGTGGACTTGCTCCAAGATTGCTCCAACTTCGTTGTCTCGGCCCTAGATGGTGGATTTGACATGTTTCCCTAATGTGCATCCCTTGCATACATCATGTTGGTCAAGAGTACATTTTGGGAGACCAGTGGTAATCTGCTGCATAATGTTTAAGGCCATATGGTGTAAGTGTCCCATGTGCATGTGCGAGAGTTCTCCAACATCTCAAATCTGCACCCTTTCTACCTTGCTACTTAGTCCAACATAAGATTCCACCTCAAGTTTGTAGATATTTTAAACTCTAAATCCAATATGTTTCACTTTCTCGGTATCTACATGTCTTATAAAGGCTTTCCCCTTACTAAAAAGAACATCATATCCTCTATCCTCAAATACGACTACATAGACTAGGTTCTTCTTTAGCCCAGGTACATACATGACATATTTTAGATGAAGATGGGAGCCTAACTCCCTCTTAAAGGTTACGGTTCCAATTCCTTTGGTACTGTACCTCCCATAATCCCCAAGTTATATGTGCATCTGGAGATCCTTCTCCTCTAGGCTAATGAAGAATTCTTTGCATCCTATCATATGGAACAACAAGGCACCTGAATCTAGATACCACACACTCCCCATTACGATGCTTTCCATGCATGCAATCAGGGTGAAGTGTAATTCATTGTGAGGCAATTTCTTCACCTCCTTCTCCTCCTGAAGGCTTCTTGTTAGACTTTTTGTACATACACTTTGTTGCATAGTGCCCAAATTTGTGGCAGTGAAAACATTTTATATTGCGTAGATCCTTCTTATTGCCATTGTTATGGCTGGAATCTGACTCGCTTTGGGAATTCTTTCCCTTCCTGACCAAGGAAAAATTCTTTTCCTCCTTAACTTTGGATTTTACTCCATCTTTGGTGTTCCTTTGAATTTCTTCTTGCACCAAATTAGACCAAAGTCTCTCCCAATTTGGTAATTTTTCCCTTCCATTTATAGAGTCTTCGTAGTTGTGTCAAGATTTTGGAAGGCCTAGGAGAGATATGGAATATTTTCTCCAACTCCTCCAAGATCATCTTGACATTGAGTGAATTTGAAGAGGTAATGTGGAATGGTTTTATTTTTCTGCATGCAAAAGTTTATGCACTTGCCCCTCAATGCCAATTTCCTAGCATCATTGTTATAGTTGAATAATTTAGTGAGGGTCTTCCACATAGAAAATGGAGTCTCCTTGACATGTAAATTAGAGAGTATGTGGTCTCTCACACCCTCTAGGATGATCCTCCTAGATTTTGAAATATCCTTCTTCCACTGGGAAAGTGCTTGTACATCTGATGTTCCTAGTTTCACAATATTTGTTTGAGTATACTCCAACACTCCATTATCATCGAGTGCATCTTCCATATTTTCCTTCTAAGCTATGAAATTTGAGGTTCCGTCCAGGGCATACTCCAATACCAATATATTGAAAGGAATTTTCCTATACAGAAGAAAACTGGTTCACTGAATCTGTAAATCAAAATCTATGAAGGGGAATATTTATTGGCTGGTTTCTAATGTGATTTTAGGCTCTGATAACATGTAGGAACTAATATAAATTCACTACTATTGATGAATTCGAACTGAAAACAAGAGATTACAAATTTTCTCTACGATACTGCGGGATGGAAATCACAATTTAGAAACACATGCAATGACATGAAGCCATCAAAACCACAAGAAAACAATGAATTTATTGGGGAATCCAATTGGGAAAAAACCCCTCCGCTGCTTTTCATTAATTATATGAGAATGAGAAACTATTACAATTAATTATATGAGAATGAGAAACTATTACAATGTATTGCTTCAATCCTAAAGCACACCCTGCACTGTAAACCTATTCTCTTGTTGACCATCCCTCTTTGGCCAACACTTAGCCAATTCAATGCTCCAACTTCCTCATATTTCCTTGCACAATTAAGGAGAAATTGAGCTCCTAAATAATTAGGAAATTCCCTATTTCCTAGAGAAAATCCCAAGGAACTGATCACATGCTTAATTGTCAAGCCAATGCACTCAACTAGCATACAAATGATAATTACAATGTGCCTTTTCCTCCACTCCAGCTAGGCAATTTGAATTCAATGCATGTATGGGTTATTTTTAGTTGATTTACTAGTTTAACTAAGAGGTCATTGAGTTAGCAACAATTCTACTACTCAACTGACCTTCAATTGACTCAATTAGTTACTTGATCTTAGTTAACTGAGTTCAACTGGAAATAAATGAACTATATTTCCAAATTTTAACAATCATTACATGCACAACTCTAATTCTATCCTATGGCTCGAATTTACTGAGTTAACTAGTAGAAAATTCCATGTCACACAAGTTAACTGCAGTCCAAGTCATCCTGTTGGTGTGGAAAATCGAATTACTTAATTTGACTAAGGAAAAATTCAAATTGAGCATTTCTTGCTACAATTTCTAACGGTATTCTGATGGGAATCCATAACCAAGGCCATACTACTTAATTGAGTTATTTGAGGAATATAGTTGGATGTCTTCATATGATCACCATGAGTGATGTTAAGACAAACATTCATGGGGCACATTGAACTTAAGAGATTTTGAAGAAATCAAGATTCAATGGGAGTAATATTATGGCTTACTCTTTTGGTGTTCACCAAATGAAAGTAGATGGAGATGTTTTGATCAGGAATAATAGTGGCTAAGAAGGAAATAATGGATATGGATAGTCACGATGAATTTTCTAATACATATTTCTCAATCTGTTGCACCAAAGGCATCCTGTGCATTAAAACATGACAAAGACACAAAGGTAAATATAGAAACATATTATTGTTTGCAGGCACCCATTTTAGATTACCCATCATCAAAGCCATCTCTAAATCATGATTGTAAGGGAGAATATGGAGTGGGAATAAGTGGTGGTGGAGGGAACGAGGGATTAGGCTTTGAGGTTCCGAGGATAAAAGCATGTATGGCGATTGAAGACCATTAAGGTGTCACTCCTAAGGAAGGCGCAATATTCATTCCTTTTAAGGACCTTCCTAAAGATTGGCATAATGGTCCATATTAAGATTCAATTAGACACTTGGAACATGAATTTTTTTTCCTAGGAGAAAAATTGCAGATATTGGTATACATATCATCACATGACAAAGAAAGCATTGATTCCATTTGCCAGTATTATCCTTGAAGGTAGTGGAGAAAGTGCCAGAGTAGCTATAGTTAGGACATGACATGTAGCCCCAAACATGATTCACCTTCTCAATGTAGGTTCTCAACCTGGAAGTTTGATTAGCTCTACTAGGAAAACTATTAACAAAATAAAGAATGGTTCAAGTGCCACAATATAAAAAATTCCCCATAATCTCTCACTAATTTGTGCTTCAGCTTCAAAAAATTGATCACTCAGTGCAGATCTCAAGGTAAGTGTTGCAAGTTCTAAAATATTTGGATTAATTCCCTCAAAGAGAAGTGATTTCAACAAGGCAAAAAAATTATGTAGGGCCTAGTCCTATAAATGGGTTGATGCTATTGCCTCAGGAATCATTTCCAAGGTAACAATGCACTATGTATTTCAATGGCATTATAAAAACTATATATCACAACGAATTGTGCAAAGACAACATTGAATCCATTACCATCATATAGAGATGAATACTAATATCTAGAGAGGGGCATATATTAGGACTCGATGCCCCTTAATCCCATTGCAACCTGATTCTCCAGATCATGATATCCCTCATCAGGTTTCATCCTTAACCTATGACAACACAAGAAAAATTGTGATTTTCCTCCCCTTATCGCAAAATCACATCCCCAAATTGCAACAACCCCACATCATAAATCACGATCGCATATTGTAGTAGAACCGTTCCCTTCTAACTATGTGACCTGCAATTGTGATTTGCGACTGATCCCCATCACAAATCACTATCACTAGTCACAATGGGACCCATCCCCTCCTGCATTTGTGATATGTGATTGTAATATGTGACTAAGCCTATCGCAGCCTACCCTTCCAATCTATGAGTTCCTTCAAATCATTGCACCTTCCTTCATTGATTTCTTCCACCCTCCATTGCATGGCAATTGAAATTACACATGCAACTATTAACTTTAAATAGTGCATCAACAAATTTATTGGTTGTATGTAAAAGGATGGCTCGAATGTTTGTTTTATCAGCAAGGAACAATGGTCTAATTCCTTATTTGGTAGAAGTTGTGGTGTACTCTCAAGGGTACGTGACTTATGTTCTTCCTGTCAATATCGCTAAAAATTTACCTGTGGTGTTGCCTCATCCAAAGGAAGAAGCTCATTAAATGGGCCTATATTTTACCAGGGATAGAGAAGCCCAGATTGTGAACAAGGTCTCATTTGATTGGAAAATGATACTTCAAATGCAGTCATCGTTGTTACATATGTGGAAGCCATACATGCAGTTTTATACTTTTATAATTTTACATGTAATATTGGGCATTATTAAAGATGTTTAATGTTTTAGATAAGTCATTCATAGAAAACAATCTCAAAAGACAATTTCTATTTGGACATTGGAATATTAGGAAAGCCAATTCAATAGTGGTTGCAATAAAAACAACTACAATCAATTCACACCTTAAGGTAGAATAATTTCAAAATTTGTGTGAGCAATTCTTCAATGTATATGGTTACATGAATAGAGATAGTTCCACTGCACAAATGCACATAATTGGCCAGGCTCAGTAAGGTATCTAATGTAAGTCAGATTGCAAATAGTATTCTTAATTAGTTAGAACTCCCAAATAGTCAGTCTAATTATTTTTTCCATGCCTCTAGCAAACAATTTTAGAAATTACCCATAGATGCATTATAGAGGCCATGCAGTACTATGAAATTTATAACAACATTTTCTTATATAAAATCAAGTTCGGTGAGTCCATGGCACAACCAAGGAAGATGCGTATGGCGTAAATCATGAACACAAATGGAAAGGAATGAGAAAAGGGAAAGACAATGGAAGTTGGTAGAGCTTATTGTAAAACTGAGAGGTCAATATTTATGATCCTAGATGCTCCAAGGAATAAAAGTTATGATGCAAACATGATTAGTTGTGCATGACAAGCTAATAATAGATTTTTGGTGATATCAACTCAAAAGGGTGAATTTGGGACCATATTTTAAAGAAGCAATTAGACAAGAGAACATGCTATGTTGACAAAACATTAGGAATTAACTATTTGTCAATTATTCAGTTTGATGGGCCAAGGATAAGTTGTATGAAATTGAAAAAGAAGACAAACCCATTTGAAGTCTTATGGCTATAACATAAGAAAAGAACATGGACATCACAATAATTAAAGACAACTCACTCTTGGTATATTATCATCTCGACAAGATTTATTTGATAAATTTGGTGGTTGAATATAGTTTGAATATCATTGAAAGCCAATTGTGGCCACACATGACTCAATCCTATTGCTCAGTCATCTAGTCAAAGTTAAAGAGAAAATGGGCATAGAACTTGCAAATTCTTTGAGAAGACAAATTGTTGTCAAGAGTTCTTGCTATAGGGACTACATACAACTTATGAAAAAATCCCACCAATAGAGGATTTCAACCCTAATTTCTAGCTACATACTTGGAATGAGTTAAATGTGAAGGTTCCTCACTTGGATAACAACTATGAGGCATTTCTGAGGAACCATGTTTCTCTTCAAGGAAGTTAAAACTAAACTTTTCATAAAAGGGAAATCAAAATGGGAAAAGGTGTCAATCTATTGTTGCAAGTTGTAAAAGTAGAATCAAGCATAATCAAGGTACTTGAAACCTCATGGATGAATGAAGAAAACATCCACATAGCAAAAAAGAAACAATATGATGAATGACATCACCCATCACTTGTCTTTTATTTTATTTTATTATATTGTTATAATTATGAGAATGCTAAGTCATGTAAAAATCAATATGCATTATAAAGGTGACGTGACACAACCTAGGTTTTGTAGCTTTCATAGCATCTACAGAATATGGATCATTGTTATAGAGCACACAAACCAAACCATTCAATTTTTGGCTACTATATTAATTAATTCGAGGACTAATCATAGAGCAAAAATACATAGTAATTTAAATATGCTCATGAGAACACAAAGGAATTCAAATATTTTTTATGCTCATGAGAACACAATGATACCAGGGAAAAAAACCAAACAACCTTGCTAACTTGTACAACCACCAGCCATGCTATCTAGAAAATCATGTAACATCCAAACCAACACCAACAATTAATGAGCCAATAGTCCATGAGCCTGAAATGATCCTGCATAAACCAATAGAAAAAAAAAAAAAAAAAAGCCTGTTTTCTTCTATGTTCATGCAATTTATCATCATGTTGTCTATCTCTTCATATTCAACTAGAATGAATCAATTCCCCTTCCACTGAATACTTCTCCTTCCAAAACTAAGTCAATTCGCTTCTTCTCAGCATGCCAATAAACCAAATTTGTAACCTTCATCTCATTCCCATAGAAAATATCATAGTCATTGTCATGTAGCAGCACAACTAAACAACTACTAATTTTGGACGTGTCAACACTCCACACAACATGAATATCAATGCATGATCCTAGGAGTGTCAACAACTCAAGAGTCATCATCACTTTTGATAAAATGTAGCTATAGGAGTAGTAACAACTACCAATTGGGTGTATTAAAAACTAATATGATAGGTGTATCAACAACATAAAACACATAGGAGAAACAAAATTTATTACAAACTCAATGGAAACTTGTTTTTGGTTGATGAGGATTGCCCAAGGCCAAGGATGCTCCTACATCAGAAACCCTTAGTAAGAAAATATGAGATACTAGCTCATGTGGCATTTCCTTTAGAGATTAAAGTCCCTCATAGGCATGTCGACTCTTATTTAGTCACCTAAGACACATAAATCCTCTATTTTTCCATTTGACTAAATACCCTAGATACTCCCTTCGGTAATTCTTCTTTCCAATCTTTGTGGCGATAATTTCTTCCACTTCAACTGGTTTAACTAGTAATTGTTCCTTTCGTTTAGTGATCGTACTTACCTCTTCATTATTTTCTCCTTCATGAAACTCATATATATCAGCCACATTGAATATTGAATATATATCCAAGTCTCTCAATAAATCTAACTTGTAGGTGTTGTTAGGATTTTTTGAAGAATTCTACATGGGCCTATTTTCTTATATTTCAACCTCTTGTAGGTACTGCTAGGAAATATTTCTTTCTATAGATGCACCATTATTAGTTCCCCTTTAGCAAAAAACTTTGATCTTGTTTTAAAATATACCTTCTCCTTATACCTATCATTACTATGTTGTAATATTTTATTCACCTATTCATGTATCAGTTGCATGTTATCTGCAAAATCTCTTGCATCAACACTCTTCCTTTCCTCTAAATCTGGAAATTGCATTAAGTCCATAACACCTAATGAGCCTCATCATTGGGTAATTATATTAGGTAATTCACCTCCTATCTTAGTCAAACTAACTATTCTCATAACTTATTTCATACTTTTAATTATATTTTGTTTATGAAATGAGTTAGAGTTGGACATTTTGCTTTGTGGTCTAATGTGCATTTAATGTGGGATTACAGGATAAAAGCAAGGAATTTTGGCAAAGACCAAGGTCAAAACTCGAATGGGACAAGGGAGAGGGATTATAGGACATAAATCCTCCTCATTTACTACCCCTCCATTCGAATATTCCTCCATCAGCTTAGAGTGCAAACAACCATATCATGAGGACTAGAAGAAAACCGAGCAAGTGAAAGACAAAGCACCAATTTGTCTCGAGTTTGGGAGCTGAGCCTCCGTAATTTTAAGGAATTCATTAGAGACTTCAGATGTATAAGTAGAGAGGCCTAGGAACTTAGTAGTATTCATATTTTTATTGTAAAACTCTACTCTATTTTCGAGCTACAAGACTTGTGACAATTTTTTGATGTAATCTATTGTTTTGGTAATAAGAAGGAGTTTTGTTTTGAGACAACACTAAGTTAACTCAGAGGGCTGAGGCTCTTGGCTTAGGGCCCAAACCTAGCAGTCAATGATCTTCTTTATTGTACATGTATGCTAGTATAGATTCATAACTTAATTGTTCATTTGCTTAGAAGATGCATTTCCATTACAATAGTGTAGGTTAGATTGGTTGTGTGGTAGTTTGCTTCCATTTGTGCCTTCTTTCACGTAGCAGGTTAGCAAGGAGAAAAATGATCACCACAAGGTTGTTTGCAGGTGTCTCAGCCTCACTTCCTCCCTCTGGGACCATGACTTGAGGAAGGGACCCTTTAGCATCCCCAAAAACACAGATTTATAGTTCTTGTATGAGATTTGGAGTTTGTTGTCTTTGATTCGGTATTTGGTTAATGTTGCAAGGAAGATTTCATTGTCATCTTTTTCCATCTCCATTTCTGTAATAAGATCTCACTCTTACTTTCATCCCCTTCAAAAACTTTCTTCATGCATAATATAGCCAATTGATTCATGCTTTCCTAGTTTATGAAAATGTATCTTGTTTCATAGTTCTGGGAAGACACACATGTTTTAAGTAGAGCATGTACTTCAAGAGGAGACCAAGACTTCATAACCAACAACCACCTTCCACTTCAACCACCTTAGCCATCCCTTGTTTCACCACCACCCTCACTATTTTTTCATCAATTTTCATTCAAATTCCCCTAAACACATTGAGCGAATCTAGCCATTTCTTATCTTGGATATTGACTCCTCAGTGATTCTAGACCTTCTAACACTCCATTCCACCCCTCACAGACCTTTCCCAAGCTTCCCAACACCTCAAAAACCTCACAATTAGCTCTCGGTTGTATCCCGTAGGTTTCTTGTAATTCCTACAGGATCATCCTATGGGTTTCTAGTACATCCTGTAGGTTTTCTTGAAACAGCCTGTTTTGAGGTCGAATTGATGGGAAACCTCTAGGAAGTCACAAAAAGCCTCTTAGGACCCCTCCACACCATCCAAACACTTCATAAACCTTATATCCATCCTCAAACACCTTCCATCCACCTGTCACGTGCACAAGAACAATTAGTTGGCATACTTGATTTTGCCTAAAAAAGAAAAAAAGTGAAAATAGATTTAGTTTAGTTTCTTTGCTTGCACATTAGTATCATTTGATGTTTTTTTACTTCTGCAACTTAGATAGTAGCTTTTGTTTATTGTTGATTTATCAATTATTCTTAGCATAGCTTCTTAAATGGTTAATTAGGGTATGGTGTGGTTTAGCATTACATGTTGGCCTTTTCCTTTACTGCAGTAGAGTAATTCCCTTAGACTAGATTTTCCATTCTTCCATCAAAGAATCAAGCTTCTTCTGACTCTATAGAAGTCTGGCTTGGAACCCCAGTGGTCTCTCACTAGCTGAATAATGACAATAGGTAGAACCATCACTTTTACTTATGCATACAACACTATCACCTCCAAGTTTGTGCAAACCCCGGGTTGATAAGTAAAGTTGGTAGCTTGGAAGTTGTAGCATCCTTACTGCAATATTGGCGCTCATCACTTTTTCGCGCCGTTGTTGGGGAGGTGTCTGAGTAGAATGTTATTACTGCTTTCTTTTCTTCTATTTTCTTGTCTTCAATATTCTGCCATTACTTTATTTGTGCAAAATTAATCTAGTGTTTCATTTCTTTCATTTTTCATTATCTGCTTTCCTTTCTATTATGCAAGTAGGATTTTAGTTCAGCAAGTAGCTTTTTCATTCTGTCAGTAATTTTCATTCAATCAACAATTTCATTTCTGCAAGTACTTTCCAATTTTTAAAAAATAAAACAAAAGAAACCCAAAAATATTTCCTTTCATGCCTTGTAGGAATAGGGACAACTTAGGGACATTTTTTCCAAATACCTCCATTGCAT
>APFE030688155.1:0-14071 GCA_000404065.3 Pinus taeda
ACTTAATGAAAGAGGCCCTACATTGGAAGCTGGACCAGGAGATGTAGCCCAGGAAAGGGGTGAAGTCTTTTATCATGTTCTATGTTATGTGTTTCAGATATACTTATTTTGTCTCTATTTGGATGTAAATATTCTTTAAGTTCACTTGTTTTACGTGTTTAGTAAATTGATCCTCTACACAAAACACATAATTTTCACTTGCAAATTGCTAAAACTCTTCAAGTTTACATATTCAGATCAAGGATAATGCAAGAGGTGTAACAAAGAGCTATGGCCAATATTTTTGTTTGTTTGTAAAAAATTAAATGATTAGAGCTAAAATAAATGTTCAAAAATGAGAGATTTAATGATTAGAGACCAATTTAACCAATGTAAACTTTTCCACAAAACGAAAAACATTGTAATATACTTTTATTGTAAATATAAAAAAATATTAATATATTCAAATTCATTCTTGGGGGTATTTTTAATGTATTTTTGTCCTAGATTTCATTCTTGGGGGTATTTTTAATGTATTTTCACTATATTATCATGCTACTAATGGTTATGTAAGGATATTTTGGTTCTCTATTGGAAAAGAACATGAAGTTTGTATCACATTTCATTATGACTTGAGGTATACTTTTCAAAATAACATTTGGGTTAGGATTCACATCAATATTTCCACTACATTTTTTTATCTTTCCCATATCGTTTCAATGTGCCTTAGGTCTCACCCTATTAGGTTGCAACATTAACCATGCCTTTTTGCACGTCGTGATTTGTGTGGTAAAACCTACCCTTCATGGGTGCCCTAGATTAGCACTTAATTTATGCCTCGGTGCCCATGCTACATTCATTTGTAGGTCTACTGGTCCTCTTTAGAGCCCACCATGATATCAAAAGTGAGCCTCATGCCTCTCTTTGTATTTTATTTCTAGCCATCTATAACCTTTACAGGGGGATCCCCACTCTTTTTATTTTTAATTTTTGGTCACCTATGCCTATGATATTCAATGTCTTGATACATTTTATCATAACATTGCTTGCCTTCATCACACTTCCCACCTTTGTAGCCATGCTCAATCTCTTTCCTTCACATTAACCTTACCTCCATCTTGCAACCTCTCTCACCCTTTTAGAGAGATCATTGCGATGAGTAGATTTCCATATCCATACACTTTGCCATTTTCTCTTGCTTTTCTTAGGTAAATTTTGTTAGCATCAGAACTAAATCCATACAATGATATCACTTGTCTATCTGGGATTAGCTTTATTTTGGTCTTATTTTCACACTCATTAAACAATGAAAATCCCAAGCTTCTTTTGCACTTTTTTCATGCTCATAATATCACTTGAAGATGTCAAATTATTTCCATTCTTTCCTACTTGTTAGTCAAGAGTAAAGTCAGCGAGCAAGCTCTTCCCTATTCTCATGTTCGTTAAACCATAAGAAAGACATGAGTGTACTTTTATTTCTTTTTCGACCTCACTATGAAAGTCATGAAAAAGACATTGATTTGAGTATTCTTTTAACTATTTTTCATTCTCATCAAGACTAAATTAAAAAGACACTATCAAAGTCACTTGTATTCTCTTTCACGGGCATTAAAATTTGAAAGGGATCATCTATAAAAAAAGGTAAAAGGGTGGAAGAGCCTATTTCTCTTCATTTTATCATGGTTGTTGTGACTCCCTTGAAAATGGAACTTGTTTGAGTCATACTCTTACATTTTGTCTTTTCCTGGATTTAGAACCACATCATTAGCATAGTCGCTCTATTATTGAGTCAATATCTCACCATATTGGTTACCCTTCCAGGTTTGGGTGTGACAAAGGACCCTTCCAAGACCTTTTTCTTTCATGATGTGTTAAATTGCATTTTTAAAAGAACATAAGTGAATGCATCTACATGCTGTAAAGAAGAGGAACATGTCAATCATCAACACATGAAAACATAAGTCGTTGATAACAGAGTTCGTCCAGGAGGGACTACATCTCCGAGTCCTAGTGTTAAGATGGTGTAGGCCGCTGCATTAAGTGTTGTCAATAGTGATGATGTACATAAGAGATGATATCGCAATCATATAAGGAAAATGCCCTCACGAAGGAGTGGCTCCAAGAGATGTTCCGCTACAGGAACTCTCAATCAAAAGGAATCCTATCAGTATGACATAAACTCATGCATGATGAGCATTCCACCAACATGGCATAAAGGGGATCTCAATGCAAAACATGCATGACGACAACATGAGCATCCCATCAACATCCAACAAAGGGATCTCAAAACAGAACATGGCGAATCATGACAACAAGTACATCACATAGACGATTCTGTGTCACATCAAGCAGGAAACATGAAAACAAGTAATAAACAAGATCCCTCATCAACATCCAATAGGGATCTGTGTAGCACAATGCATAGAAAAAGAAGTACATGAATAAACTCCATATACCTCACATCCAAGGGTCATTTGAAGAAGCAGATGTCAAACTGCTAAAGCTGTTCGGACCATTGATCTCACGACATCAATCGCATGGAAATGATTGCTCACACATAAATGCTAACACTTGCACTCCACTTAGAAAAGTGGCCGAAAAATGAAATGAGAAAATGAAAAATATTAATGCACCACTAGATTTGTGGCATCGAATAGTGCAAAATCGACTATCAAATTTCTGAATTCTGAGAAATTGAGAATCTGGGGCTCAAGGAATCTTTTAGATTCCCCCTAGATTCCTCAAAGATTTTGCTCCATGGGTGGATTCGAAACCTGCAACTCAAAATTTGAAATTGACCTCGCCATTACAATCCCTGTGGATAACCATGAAAAACAACTGTAAACTTGACTATATTCCGACATGGAGAAAAACTACATCCTCAGGAAAATTTCAAGGATCATGGTTCCACTCCTTGTGTTTGCAGTAGTCATGGTTCCACCTGCATACTGAAAAATGGCCAAAAAATGCAGAACTCTGATGGAGAAACATACAATGCCATTGCGTTCATGGGGTCGAGAAGTGCTGAAACCATGTAAAATTTGTCAAAATCTGATAAAGTGAAAATTTGGCCGTCTTGCAAAATGTTACCTCAAATTGTGTGCACTGCCTCCTCCACCTCGAAATTCATGCTCGCTCTTGGTTCCTCAATATGCCCGAGCACACTGAAAAACTACATTTAAATATAATTTCACAGGTGGATTTCTCAAAAAGGTGATTTGATGTAATGGTTAAGATCTGGTTTAGTAGGGAGGAGATCAGGTGGTCAAACCCCGCCTCCTCCCCTTTTTTACACAAACCAAATGATTTTTTTTTTAAAGTTTGGGTTCCAGTTGGGCCGGGCTCGCCTTGGGCGGCCCGCCCACTGTACCCACCAGTCAGTCACACTTAATAATTTTGTCGTGGGTTGTTATAAGTGTGAGGTGGAGCGTGGTTCGGTCCATGCCCCAAGCGCTAACCCACCACGAATATTAATGTTTGTTGAAGTTTCAGGTGGAGAGTTCCATGGGGGGGGGCGAGGGGGGAGGCACAGAGGCCCGCCCCTCCACCAATATTTTAATACATGAGTGGAGTTGAGTTAGGGTGGCGAGGTTGGTGGCCCACCACCCATTTTTTTTTTATATATAAAACAAAGTGCGCATTTTTAGAAATTCGGTTTTGGACCGAAGGAGTCATTTTAACAAGGAAACAATTTTTCCTAGAATCTGGCCAGAGTTGGCCGGATTCCATCGACCAGAAAAGTGAAAATTGTGTCCTCATGAAAACCTGCCCAGTCATCAAAAGTCAACCCAACTTTAACTACCTCTATCTCCTTCATTCAGACTCGGATTGACGAACCATTTGCACCGCCATGATCAGGACGATGAGATCTATGCTCTGGTCCTAGTTCGAGCATAATCCAAACACTTTGATTTTTGAGATTTAAGAAGTCTCTTTGTCCTGTGTGTGTCTCTGGAGCCACTTGGATCAATCCTCCACACTGAGGAGCTTTTGGTCCTCCAAAAGCATGAAAAAAAATCTGCAACTTTTTTCTACCTTGTTAGCATCACTAGCATCCTGAAAGGCCTCACTCCCATCTCCTTCACCTTTGTTCTTCAGAGCCTTAAGTGATGAGCCAACACTTGCTACCTCTGCAACCTGTAGTACATTGTTTCTAAAATTACATGCTTGACTTTCATGACTAAAAAATGACCCAAGTGTCCCACACTTGCCATGAGTTTATAACTCATACTCGGTGGTCAAGTTTACATCAAGATGGACGCAATACCCCAACTATGAAAACAAGGCCAGCGTATCATTGTTGCTTGAACAAGTGATGGAAAACACATCATCACTGCAACACATGATTGACAAAATAAGGACAAACAATATTGTTTCTTTGACACGTGATGGAAAACACAACATCACTCTCACAATTTATCATGCAACACAAAATAAGACCAGACATCATTGTTGTTGAACAGGTGATGGAAAACACATCATCACTTTTACATTTTAAAATGAAACAAATGATTTACAAAAGCACGACCATGAAATTCTAACATATCTAGAAACCATGTTTCACTTATCAAGGTGAATGGGTCACCTCCTTGTGGCGCATTCGATGGTTGAACAACTGCTTCACCTGGTTCATGCACCGACACTTTGTATTTAAGGCGCTGCTCTGGATGGAGCCTCCAACAAGTGGCTCTTTGATGGCCACTTTTTTCACAATGACTGCAATACATTTTCTTCCTCCAAATCTTCTTAACATGTTCTTTTACCTACTGTTTAGAGGGTCTTTCACGCCTCACCCTTTTGTGTGTTGCCATTCTTTTCCAACACTTTGAAAATGTATGGTTATGTATTCCACAAAAGGTACATGTTTTTTGATGCCATGTTTTACGTTCATCATTAACAACATGATTATAATTGAAATGAACATTTGAATGTCAAGACTGATTATACCTTTCCTTGACGTCCTTGGTGTAATTATGGCGATGAGAGGTTGCCTCAGCTCATTTCCTGCAATGGAAATTGTCATGGGATGATGGGGATGTGTTCCCATCATTCTCTTTCCTAGACAATTTTGACGATGTCTCGGAAGAATCTGACACCTTCGAGCATTCTCCTTTGGCGTATCTCGAGCCTGCAAATTGAGATCTTTGCACAACCTCCAATGGTTGAGTTATGCCTTGTCATTAATGCCAAGTTTTTCTTCCTCATCATGCCTTGTCCTTGTAAGGGGTCTCATGTTTGCCCCTGTAATTGGGATCTCCAAATATCCAATAGAAATCATACTATGTGACGATGAAACTTAAAGGAAATCAACATCTTTTACCTCCTCTGTCGATTTGGAAAGAACTGATGATGGCTTCTCATCATCTGTTGTTGGCGGTTCGCTAACTCTTGTGGCACATTCCCCAACTTCCATTTTGACATACCCAAGTCCTGCCTAACGGGGTAATTCCTCTACTTTGATGGGATTGACAATGCCTTGGCCATTAACGCCCAAGCCTTTTCCTTCATACCCCATTCTCTTCAACAATTTGGAGCCAATTCCTATGGTATGATTTTCAAAAACAATGAAATCATCATCAGGACACATACATGAATTCAAAGAACTACTTTTTACCTCACATGGATCACGCTACAACTTTTCCAAGGCCTTGTCCTTTGCGCGTAGCTATTGTAGAAAACTCTGTTTTTCCTCTTTCTCTTCATGTAGAAGCATCTTCAATTCAACGTTATCTGTTTGAAGACTTTGGTTGTTGTGCTTCAGTTCTTCCAGGGCCTCTTTCGTGGCTTGCAACTGAAGCTGCAATCGCTCCTTTTCCCTCTGTCCCTTTTTGTAGAGTCTCATACATTATTTCCACTCTTTTGGAAATTTTGAGCATGGTCTCATACATCGCTTTTTCATCCTTTATCGCTACACGTTCCATTGTTCATGCTTTCAATTCACATCAACACAAAGACCGCTCCGATACCACTTGATCGAGGTCCGGGTGTGACAAAGGACCCTTCCAAGACCTTTTACTTTCGTGATGTGTTAAATTTCATTTTTAAAAGAACATAATTTAATACATCTGCATGTCGTAAAGAAGAGGAACATGTCAATCATCAACACATGAAAACATAAGCCATTGATAACAGAGTTTGTCCAGGAGGGACTACGTCTCCGAGCCTCGGTGTCAAGATGGTGTAGGCCACTACATTAAGTGATGTCAATAGTGATGATGTATATAAGAGATGGTGTTGTGATCATACAAGGAAAATACCCTCACACAGGAGTGGCGCCAAGAGAAGCTCCGCTATAGGAACTCTTAGTCAAAAGGACTCCTATCAGTATGACATAAACTCATGCATGATGAGCATCCCACTAACATGGCATAAAGGGGATCTCAATGCAAAACATGCATGATGAAAACATGAGTATCCCATCAACATACAACAAATAGATCAAAACATAACATGGCGAATCATGACAACAAGTACATGACATAGACGATTCTGTGTCACATCAAGCAGAAATCATGAAAACAAGTAATAAACAAGATCCCTCATCAGCAACAACAGGGATCTGTGCAGCATGATGCATAACAAAAGAAGTACATGAATAAACTATGTATACCTCACAACCAAGGGCCATCTGAAGAAGTGAATGTCAAACTGTTGAAGCTGTGCAGACCATTGATCTCACGACATCAATTGCATGGAAATGATTGCTCCCACATTAATGCTAACACTTGCACTCCACTTAGAAAAGTGGCCGAAAAATGAAATAAGCAAATGAAAATCTGAACGCACCATCATATTTTTGGCATCGAATAGTGCAAAATTGACTATCAAATTTCTGAATATTGAGAAATTGAGAATCTGGGTCTCAAGGAATCTTTTAGATTCCCACTAGATTCCTCAAAGATTTCACTCCATGGGTGGACTGGAAATATGCAACTTGAAAGGCAAATTTGACCTTTCCATTGTGATCCCTATGGAAAACCATGAAAAATGATTGTAAACTTGACTATATTCCGACATGGAGAAAAATTAACTCCTTGGGAAAATTTCAAGGATCATGGTTATGCTCCCTATTTTTGTCGCAGTCATGGTTCCACCTGCATAATGAAAAATGGTCAAAAAATGTAGAAATATGATGGAGAAATGGACAGCTCCATTGCGTTCGTCGTGTCGAGAAGTGTTGAAACCATATAAAATTTGTCAAAATTTGACAAAGTGAAAATTTGGCCCCCTGCAAAATGTTGCCTCAAACTACGTGCACTGCATCCTCCACCTCGAAATGCGTGCCTTCTCTTGGTTCTTCCATCTACCTGGGCGCATTGACAAACTATGTTTCAATATAATTTCGTGGGCGGATTTCTCAATAAGGTGGTTTGGTGTAATGGTTGAGATCCGGTTTAGTAGGGAGGAGATCGGATGGTCAAACCTCGCCTCCTCCCTTTTTTACACAAACCAAACAATTTTTTGTTTTAAGTATGGGTTTCGGTTGGGCTGGGCCCACCTTGGGTGGCCCGTCCACTGTACCCACCTCCTGCCGGCCGGTCACACTTAATATTTTTTTTGTGGGTTGTTATATGTGTGAGGTGGAGTGTGGTTGGGTCCGTGCCCCAAGGGCCGGCACACCACGAGTATTAATGTTTGTTGCAGTTTTAGGTGGAGAGTTTCATGGGAGGGGCAGGTGACTGGATTTTGTGTGCTAGAAAAGTGCAAATTGTGTCCTCATTAAACCTACCCAGTAATCAAAATTTAACCCAACTTTGATTGCCTCTATCTCCTTCATCCAGACTCGGATTGACGAACTGTTCACATTGTCGTGATCAGGATGACAAGATCGACGCTCTGGTCCTAGTTTGAGAATAATCTAAACACTTTGATTTTTGAGCTTTCCCAAGTCCTCTTTGGCCTGTGTGTGTCTCTAGAGCCACCTAGATCAATCCCCCCCATTGAGGAGCTTTTGGTCCTCCAAAAGCATGAAAAACAATCTGCAACTTTTATGTACCTTGTCGGCATCACTAGCGTCCTGAAGGGCCTCGCTCTCATCTCCTTCACCTTTTTTCTTCGGAGCCTTAAGCAATGAGCCGACACTTGCTACTTCTGCAACCTGTAGTACATTGTTTCACATGCTTGACTTTCATGACCAACAAATGACCCAAGCGTCCCACACTTGCCACGATTCTATAACACATACTCGATGGTCAAGTTACATCAAGATGGACGCAATACCCCAGCTATGAAAACAAGGCCAACGTATCATTGTTGCTTGAAAGAGTGGTGGAAAACACATCATCACTACAACACATGATTGACAATATAAGGCCAAACACTATTGTTTCTTTGACACGTGATGGAAAACACAACATCACTCTCACAATTTATCATGCAACATAAAATAAAACTAGACATCATTGTTATTGAACAAGTGATGGAAAACACATCATCACTTTTACATTTTAAAATGCAACCAATGATTTACAAAAGCACGACCATGAAACACTAACATATTTAGAAACTATTTTTCACTTATCAAGGTGAATGGGTTGCCTCCTTGTGGCGCATTCGATGGTTGAACAACTTCTTCACCTGGTTCATGCACCGACACTTTGTCTTTAAGGCGCTACTCTGGATGGAGCTTCCAACAAGTGGCTCTTTGATGGCCACTTCTGTCGCAATGACTGCAATAGGTTTTCTTCCTCCAGATCTTGTTAACATGTTCTTTTACCTGTTGTTTATAGGGTATTCCACGCCTCATCCTTTTGTGTGCTGCCATTCTTTCCAACACTTAGAAAATGTATGATTATGCAATCCACAAAACGTACGTGTTTTTTGATTCCATGTTTTACGTTCATCATTAAAAACATGATAAAAATAGAAATGAACATTCGAATGTCGAGACTGATTATACCTTTCCTTGCTATCCCTGGTGTAAGTATGGCGATGAGAGCTTGCCTCAGTTCTTTTCCTACAATGGAAACTGCCATAGGATGATGGGGATGTGTTCCCATCATTGTCTTTCCTCGATGATTTCGACACTGTCTCGGAAGAATCTGACTCCTTCGAGTATTCTCCTTTTGTGTATCTCGAGCCTGCAAATTGAAGTCTCTGTAGAACCTCCAATGGTTGAGTTATGCCTTGGTTACTAACGCCAAGTATGTCTTCCTCCCCGTGCATTTTCCTTGTAAGGAGCCTGATGTTTGTCCTTGTAATTGGGATCTCCAAATCTCCATCATAAATCATACTATGTGACGATGAAATTGAAAGGAAATCAACATCCTTCACCTCCTTTGTCGATTTGGAGAGAACTAATGATGGCTTCTCATCATCTGTTGTTGGTGGTTCGATAACTGTCGTGCCGCATTCCATTGATATAAGCATCACACGCACGAAGAATACAGCGACAGCGTTTTTGAAAATGCTCTTTAACAAACATCTCAAAATGGTGCACAGATGAGCATAGCATCTGTCAAATCAATGCAGAGTTTATATATTACAAGTTCGAACAACCAGAAAAATATTTGTTCCAGTACACTTCATGAGTACATCGTATTCTCATGAACAATTGGGTTACAAAATTTGTTACTTTGCAACTTCCTACTACTCAAAAGAAAGAAGAAAGCAATATTGAAAACTGAGAAGACAAAAGTCAAAAATAGCGAAAGGCAAAATTGAAGAAAATATGACTGCCCAGAATAGCGTTTCCCTATTAGTGAATATTCAAATATCATGAACTCATTTAATAAACCAGTGAAAAGCTGTATTAGTGAATGTTCAAATATCATGAACTCATTCGTTTAATAAACCAGTGAAAAACAGACAGGCTGCATGGCTTGGGAGTTACCTGGTAAGTGTTTTTCGAGATTGTTCCATTCTTGTTGAAATTTTTTCATCCATTTCCGCTTATGGATGAAAAATGTTCAAAAATTTCAATCATGCCCCCCAAAAAATCACTAAACGGAATGAGAAAAGCATGCCCTTTGATAAATGTACCTGTATTGTTTCATTCCGATAAAAGTGATCCATAGCGTCACTTATACTATAAGAAAGGATAGTACTTCCGCAGAATGAAAATACATTCCTATGTCACTATAAGGAAACAAGAAAATAACATACCTTTGACACTGTTCCGTCTGCCCATGCTACCTCTATGTCTCCATCTTCAACACCTATGACGTTACCAATACAGGATAGATAAGATTCTTCAATATTCTTGTCAACCTCTGCCTTTTGTGTTTTCTTCAGAGCTTTTTGGTTTGTAGATAGATCTGCAGTCTCAAACACCGGAGAGTGACGACGTATAACGATGGCCGCAACACAGTAGTTATAATCTAGATGGTATGCAAGCTCATACACACTCACTAACTCCTCTCCATCAAATTTTAGTGTATCTTGGGGACAATCCACAGCTTTCAACCACCTTACTGTTGCTATGCGTTCTTTTGAATCCACATTTTTCACGATTCCTACTCGTCGTCTTGATTCAGAAGCCTCGCCATCATCATCGTCCGAACCTTTTTATACTACATATTGTTCAGGAAAGAAGTCATGATCCCCAGGATCTTTGATGGTATTCAAGGTTGTAGAATCTACACCATATGTCCTTGTACCATCTTGCCATATGACATCTACCCTAGTCCGTTTATTGCCCACAAATAGCACATTTTCTTTTGTGTGGGCAACAGTGTCCTCTGTGGCAGGCATAGTAACTTCTAACATTCTCCTTTCAGATGCTGGAAGCAGACACCAGTCGCCTAGCTGCCAAAAAAGGTATGAAAAATAAGACAATAACTGTAGCTCTTTAGGGTCCTGTTTCTCTGCAGGAATCAGGGAATTGCAATCAAGATTTGCTGCAGCAATCCAATCCACGGAAACTAATCCCACTTCCACATTGCCTACTGTACCTTCCTCGTTACTTTTTTTCCATGTACCACACAACCATAGAGCATTCTCGAAAACTGCCGATGAACTGCCCTGGACACGCTGCCCTGGAAAGTAAGGATAACGGTGATTAGCGGGGATTGGAATAAGGCTGTCGGGTTCGGCCTTCATTACTTTACATTTTGATCCGTCATCAAATAACACAGTCACATTATCAACCACTTCATGGACTCTTCCCACCCAAGGTCCATGAATGACATAATCACCAAGCATAAACGCCCTTATTCGCTGAAGATCTCTACTGGAAATGTTTCTTATAGAATTAACTGATGTGGGAGTTAACAAATCTACTGTAACATCCACGTTAACCACGATGCCTCTCTGTCCAGATGGATCTGAAGCCGTTGCCACAATATCACCGTGGGAGATCGCCCTGTCAATCACCTCAAGCTCGTCGGCTATCTCCGTACTCTCAGAAAAATTGGTCCAAAAAATCCGTGCACAGTCTTCTGGAATAGACTCGTCTTCCTCTTCATATTCACTGTCATCCTCCTCTGAATCAGAATCCTCTGCAACTTTTATTACAATCCCAATTAAACCGCTGTGTTGTACAGATTGGACTATATCTTGTGCGTGAACACTTACACCAGATTGCTTTGTTTGAACTTTTCGGAAAAGTCCTGCTGAATCGCATATAGAGTTTTCTTCCCAAAAATTTCCGTGCAATGAAGCATCGTTACCGGGTGAGCTATCTGTGGATTTGGATGCATTGCTGTCTTCATTACGGTATGTGTCCTCCATTCGAATGCTTGCTTGTTAACAAATTGCTGAAAGAGAAGGCCCAACAGTCAGGAGGACTGACTGGGCAGTCAATGTGATTATAATGGACAGAATGAAATAACTCGTTCGATTTTGATCTGCAAAACTTTTCTTCCTTTCTTGTAATAATGGTTGGATGTGATTTTTTGACCAGAGTCTCGCGTCTTTATAGGTCACCATGGGGACATCGGCTCTTTGCATGGGTGCATGTCGGTTAATTAATGTCCTATAAATATTTGTAGGCTATGCGGTTTAGTAGCGGTTTATTTAAAAATAATGATTAATTATATACTTTTAAATGTATTTAATAAATAAAATATATTATTTTCTATTTTAATTTTACATAAGTTTTTATTTTCTGTATTTTTAGTAAAATAGATAGGGTTATGTTATATAAATATAAGAATTAGATGAATATTTTTATGGTTGAGAGATGGAGCTAAGAAGTTTTAAAGTTTGTCAAGATGTCAAACCCACGTGTGAGCATGCAACTTTCTACCCTCGGGGAATCCAAGGTTTCGCTTTTGGATTTTTCAGTTTACATGTGTGGATGCGGTTCTAGGTAACAGTAGAGGGTTTTTACAAAGGTTTGAGCATATTAGAAGGTGATTTGAGGGGGTTTTATTGCATTAAAATGGATGGTCGTGCTAATTTAGACCCTAATCCAAAGGATATTATGGTTATTTGGGGTCTTGAACCCACTTAGCAAAATTTGGCAAAAGTGCATTATTCATCTAGCATATTGCCTACAAATAAGGATGACACATTAGCACCAATGTCCCTGGATGTAGTTTTTGGTTCCTTGGATAGGCGACAAGTGGATTCTAAGCAGTCGAATATCTGGGGCATGGGAACGGCTCAAGAAGTGAGTAATCCTAGCCAGTTTCCAACAAAAGCACTAAATGGAGTACCCTTTTTGGGTAATCTGGAACAAGCTCCCCCAAAGTTCTCATAAACCCTTGTATCAGATGTACCTCAACGTCAGCTATCTGGAGGGCTCAATGATATTGTTTGAAGCAGTGGGGTGGTAAGTTTCAATGACATCAATCCTCTTCTATCTCCATGGGTTTCTACGGCTAGATATTTTTTGCCAAAATCTAGTGAGGGTTTGTCCTTGAATGAGATTTTCTTGCAAGATGATTTGGCCCTATCACATTCTCAAGGGCCTGAGCTAATTTTCTCAGCGGGAGTCATTGATGGTACGGTCTCGACAATATTCGAGTTGATTATTTCAGGGCATAGGGCCCCCTTATCTCTGATTAAATTGAGGTGTTTCAGGAAGGATGGAAGGAAAGGATATCCCATGACAGTGTGTCGGGGCTTCCTCCTGAGCTGGTTATGTTGGCATTCCTAGGTGGGAGTGTGCAAAAATGAGTGGATTCGGATGACGCCTCTTTGGGGGTTCAACCTCAAGAGTTTGGAGTAGCTAATGCGGGT
Organism: Pinus taeda; assembly: GCA_000404065.3. NCBI lineage: Eukaryota > Viridiplantae > Streptophyta > Pinopsida > Pinales > Pinaceae > Pinus > Pinus taeda. The sequence continues at coordinate 13,105 of APFE030688155.1, forward strand.
GGAACTCCCACAGTTGATAAAAGTTTGGCCACCCACCGAGAAGGTGATACTAGGGGTTCTGAATCCTAGAATCCGAGTAGCCAAAATATGGCTCGAATCAACAACTGGTCGATAGGGCCATAGAGACTAATAATGGTGAGGTTTATAAGGTGGGATTAAAACAAAAGAAACAAAAGTGTAGTCGTCCAAAGGCAGATGATAGGAACATGCCACTTGGTGAGGACATTCAATTTGACTCAACTATGGAAGTATCAGAGCACATTCTAGTACACCGAGCGAAAGGGCACTCTTTCAGAGTGAGCAAAATATATGCATGGATCAAGAAGACATGGGACGTATCTTTGGCGAAAATGGTCCAAGTAATAATCTTGGCTCTTGGTTGGTTCATGCTCCAATTTTAGTCAGAAGGCGGTGGAAAAAGACTTGGCTCAACTGGAAATTCTTGTGGATAATGAGGCAGGTTCAGGTTTAGGGGTGAAAGATCAACGGGAGGAGAAACTGGAGGTGCAAGAGGCAAGCATCAAGAAAGCTCAATCTTCTCCTCTCGTGGGTACTTGTGTTTCTCCCTTTCCCTGTTCTATATCTCATTTGGAGGTTGTTGTCAGGCCAGGCAGTAACTCCACAAAACAAACAACTGATTCGTATATTATTTCATAGGTAGGTCATTGTTATATACAATAGGGACCGATTGTTCATTTCATCTCCCGATGACTGTTCACATTCCTAATTTAATTATTTACATAAAATTCCCCCAATCATGAAGAATAGGTGTCAACATTCCCCCCCTTAATCTGAAGGGATGTTAGTGAGTCCAAACATCATTCTGAATCGTTCAAGCTTTTCCCTTCCAAGTGCTTTGGTGAAGATGTCTGCAATTTGCTCATTTGTGGAACAATGATGGAGATGGATTGTTTTGGCCTCAACATGATGTCGAATTAGATGATATTTAGTATTGATATGCTTCGTT
>APFE030688157.1:0-17226 GCA_000404065.3 Pinus taeda
AGTAGCTGCCATATTTAAAGGTGAAGGTACATGCCATGGAGTAACGTTGTGGTCTTCAAAAAATTAAAAAATGCCAGTTTTTTTAATAATTTTTTAGGATCACTAGAGTCAAATTACGGGGTATAACCCTAAATACACTTCCCAAAAAGGCATTTCTTGCAATCTAAGCAGTTAAAGGCCGAAAAATTGTCCTAAGACCTTTTGTAGTTGAGGCTTGTAATTGAACAATAGGAATTAGTTGAGTATCAAACACGGAACACCTAAGCTTTCATTCAGTAGATTTAAACTTTTGTTTTCATTGTCTGACCTTAACTAATGAATACAACTCTGGTGAAAACCCCCTAATCCTACGTGATTATCTAGAAGGATCCTTAGGTGCGTGAGATCTAGACCTTGGCCGATGGGTAGATGGTTGCATTTATCAAAAGATTTAATTCGCGCTATGATGGGAAAGTATTTGTCTTTCATGGGCATCAACCAATTTTATGTCATTAAATATAGTGGCCCAAGCTCTCTCGAGTTCCTCTCTGGCCCTAGCAGTATCTAGCATAATATTTAACAACCCAGTAGATATACTAAATTGATATGAAAATCCTAATTGAATATCAGGTTTAACATGTCTTGGATAAGCCATTAATTTCAACTTAATCAACTTGTCGTAATGGAAGCCTTTCGTAATAATATCTCGCAAGTAAATCAGAGAAGGTAAGTAACTGACCTATATTAAGCTTTTCGTTTGCATATCGTTTAGTAAGCAGTACTAGCAAAGAAACAATATCTTCTTGTTTGTCAAACAGGCTTAAATGGGAAGCTCTTGTAATAACCCTTCAGACATGAAAACATGTAAAGAAAAATAAAAAGTAAAGAGGAAAAACTAAAATGAAATAGCCAATGAAATAGAAAACAATTAAAATAAAAAGCAAGCAATCTGAACTCCCTAGTATGGTCACCAGAAAGGATGTTGATGACAGAATTTGCACCTTCAATCATCCAACATCTTTAGAAATTCCTAAATGGCTATTCTAGGAACAATGAGAACATGGCTTGTATCTTTATAGTTGTAACAAATAGAATGTAGGGGAGTTGAATACTTAAACAGTTAAAAGACATAAAAAGGAACAATTGTAATCCATGGATGACACAGGATATGTCTTATACAACAATTATACTGCATAACATGTAACAAAAGAAAACATATACTTTGAAACAAAATATCTACAACACAATTTTATGATAGAAATGCATTGCCAACATAAACATTACATACAAGACAAAGGAAGTTGTCATAATAAAAGTAAGAAAGACAAATATCAGAAATAATAGGCAAGATGGAAAGCTCATGAAAAGATCTTTCATTGAATCTGCTTTAAAAATGTTCAAAAATGTTGGAAATAAGCTTGACACACTGTCAAAGTTATGTAATCAAGACCCTTTACAAATGACAGTGTTTCTGTAACCACTTAATCATATGCAAGTAATCAACAATCTAACACAAGTTCAAGTTGTTGCAACTGGTATAGATTCAAACTCTTGGACATTGGTACACTGCATAAATACCAGACTCATCAGTGTTGGAAAATAAACATTAGTTTTAATAAACTCATCAATGATCAAACTATGATTACCTGATCCCACAAAACATAAACTTAATTAACCCCTGTTGCTGCTACTTTTTAAAACATGACCTGCAACACAAGCTTATCAGTCTCCTAGCACTCTTAAGCAAGTCCAAAGCAACCAAAAACTGAAGTGAACTAAACAATAAATCATATCAAAATGTAGAAGTGAGGATCCTTCACTCTACATATCCCTTTTCCTTTTATGCAGGTGCTCATAACTGTCAGGTGGTTATATGTTGGTTTATTTAACCACTAATTTATCAAAACTAAAATAAGAATTGACCAAAATGAACAAGGAGGGAATAAAACTTAAGAGGGAGGGAGGCCCACTGTCCACATAGAAACATCAAAACATTGAAACTAATATTATTAATAATGCATCATTTCCTCCTTGTATCTCTCTTTTAATGCATACTATGAAAATATAATGCTATAATATCATAATCATCAAAATTAACCATCATATTTCCCATCCATCAAAATTTTGCCAATTGTCAAATATATGGGTCATGCTAATAGTCAAAATGTACATAACCATAGCCCACAATGTATATCAAAAGGGCATGAAGTCTGTATCATCATATACTGTCCAAAATAATGTTAGGAGAGCAAGTGCATCATAATCACAAAATAAAATGACAATTAAAATTTGTAAGCATTCAACCCATTGCCACTTTCCTTAAACAAGCGTTGAAAATAATAGAATGCTTGGATGTTTCTTATACAGTAGAAGAATTAATCTGAATTACTTTTCTGTCTGGTTCATTTTTGTCCAAGCTCTTTTGGAGTTTTGAGTTGGCTACTTCAGGGGCTATTTTCCTTGGTGGGAACCTAGCAGCAATTACATCATCTAAATTAGACATAGATGGGGCTGGAACTTCATGTGATTCATCACAATTGGCAGATGGATGGACAATAGCACTATGCATGATAGAAGTTGACTTATCGGAATGAGCAGATGAATCATAATTAGCATGACTCTTTGAAGACTCAAGTTATCTAGCGGGAATTTGATTGGTTTTTTCTCAACCTTGATATGTTTGTGAAGCGTTATCAGAAGGAGTATAATCCCAACCATCATTATTTTGATAGGGTATTTCATGAACATTTTGATTTGGATGCAAAGCAGATTGGTGAGGTTCATTAGAGAAAGGTGATTGGCTAATTGTAGGTGGGGGACCTAGGTAAAGATGCCCTGCAGTAGCGAGCTTCCCGAATTAGTTAGAATTTGCATTAAAGTTTATTGAAAACCGAATCTTTATATTTATGCCTTGTTGCCAAATTCCCAATGGCATGTTGCATCTTCCCCTGCCTCGTCTGCCTATAGCTGCCAAGAATAATCATTACCTAATGCATGATACACAATTTGGCACAACAACAATCTCATCCCCTTTACAATTTCGTGATAGCATTTTTCAAACAAATTATAAAACATGTGCAAGTTCAACAACAACATGAGAAAGTACAAAACAGTGCATGATGGAGGGTTTTGACTTCATAATTGAAATCATAATAATGTACATGTGGCTACTATATAAAATCGAATTAGAAACCCAACGATATTTACAGGCTGGACTTCATTCATATGTACCCAAAATATAACTTTTCAACAGAATGATAACCCTTTGAGGGCTTCAAAATCATCAAGTGCCTAGATATTTTGAATAATTATAATTTTTAAAATTTGAATAGGTTCATATCATATCCAGCTTGGGCTCATTTGCATTGAACTTATTCATTTGGTATAATATGAAATCTTTTGTTGGATTATGATAATTGCCAAAGGGAACGAGATTTCTTCTTATAACAATAACCCCATGGAGCCATAACAAAAACAACCTTTGACCTGACGATGTCATAACTATTCCAAAGGGAAAATGATGAAGAATGGTATGCTTTAAGCCATGAATCAACATAATGTTATTTATTTTACAAAGGTAGCTGAGACAAAGTCTACAAGGTGAAAATATGACTATATACTAAGTGAGTTGAACGAAACTAACAGAGGGCATGGTGGCCATGTTGTTTGGGTCAAACAAACATAGGCTCATCAATTTAACTTGTTGTGCATGAAATTTTGAAGGGAACGAATAAGACGGAGGGGAAACACATGTAAACAACCATTTAACAAATAGCCAAACATAAGTGTTGAATATACTAGCCTGTTACAATGCCTCCCAGTTGCCAAGATGCCAAATGTTCACCAACCGTGCGTTGCGCCACACTCATTTCTTGCTCAGCATGCCATGACGGTTGGGGTTTCTATCCCTAGCACAATGGTCATTGGTCAACTGACAGGGAGAAATATTTACTTTCACATCGTTTCATTACTAGAACTGACGGTGCATTTACACCACCTTAACCTACACTTCCAACTATTTCACGCAATGTCAACTCATAAAAGTGTGTGGAATCATATTTAGATAAAACATTATCCCATATTCATGATCCGATGCACCATCATATAACATATCATAAGCCCAATCAATAATTGCAATCAACATATCATGAGATATGAAATTATGCCTTGTACATGCATATTGTGCTATGTAATGTGACTTATAAGGGAACAATATATGTTGCCCATATGTTGATAACCATTAATATATATATAAAGTTGCAATCATATGGATGCAAAAAAAAATCCCTTCTAATCATGATGCAATAAACCTTTAAAAATATTATCCCTTCTAATTGTCAATGGATCCTAACCTGTACCATTGTGCTTCCTTCAACAACAGTTTATTAATCTCATACTTATGTATATAGGCAGAAACTATGATCACCACCTCATCATTTTCTACATGGAATAATAGCATATGTACAACGGATAGTAGTCATCAAACAATTATCCTTAATATTAAGCACAACAGTGGACAATTTTATGGTTGAACTTCACCACTTGAGCAGTAATTCTTTTAAGTGGTCGACTCCCTCCCTCTTAGTCTCAGGTTAGCAGATGGTCAATTAGTCATTTAGACATAATTTTATTGGTCGGCTAAGAGGTAGGGGTGTTCTTATTTTGCAATTATATTGCAAAATCTAAAAGTGATGAATAATAGTGTCAATGGAGTTCATTTGATCAATAATTCATTACTCGACTCTGAGTGATTAGTCCTAAGACAGGTGATGTCTCTCTCGCTCACAATGGCTCCCTATCTCTCTATATTTGGTTTTCATGTTTGTTGGTTGCTCATTGTGAGGTAGAGTTAGTTTTTCTCTCTACCTCTTTAGCCCCAGTCCATTAACACTCGAGTGTTCTTAGAGAATAGAGTGAATTAAAGGATGATTCTAGGTGATGTGGAGCATGATATTGATGATCATACAACACTATTGTGGTTTGTTGAGCTTGTGTTATGTGGCTTTGAGTTTTTGCTCTATGACCTTGATCCTATACTTTGTGACCCTAGGTACTAAGCCATGTGATAATGATTAAGACCACTAAATTCCTTGTCTAAGCCTATGTGGCCTATGTGAAACTCAGTGAATAACCTAACAATTAGTGCTTGTTGTTTGTATGATGAGCCATTAAATGCTCATTGTTTGGTTTATGAACCACTTAGTGCTTGTTATTTAGCTTATGAACCACCAAGTGCCTTCTAAATGGAATATTATACCATTAAGTGATTATTAAATGGCTGATGAAACACTTAGTGTTGTTGTTTGATTGATGAACCACTTAGTGCTTGTTTTTTAGTTGATGAATGACTAAGTGCTTCTTTAATGGTTAATTAAACCACTAGGTTCTTGTTGTTTAGCTAATGAACCACTTAGTGCTTTTTATTTGTTGATGAATCACTTAGTGATTGCTAAATTACTAATGAACCATCTTCATAGTGTTGAGAAATCAATGCATGTAGTTCTTAGGGTTTTGATTACTCTTTTCTTGATAATTAATTGTGATATGTGTTGGATTATTTACTTCATTATTATGTTATCTTTCATCAATAAATTACCAAATCAAACATACATGAAGATTACCATAACTAGAGACACAAGATTTAGGCACTCAGTTAGGGAAAAACCCCTCTCTTAGGGAAAAACCCAGTCAAAGTCTTCTTCTCTAATAGAACCAAGTCAAAATGATACAATCCAAGACCTTTTGACCAAGACAAATACCTCCTCTAATCATTGAGTTTTCCCTCCTTCCAAGTAGACAAATATTTCCAAAGTAAACAAGGGTCAACACCATCAAAATCTTCTCCAACTGAAATTTCGTCCCTCCTACAATTAAACTTTGGACTTACGGTGAGATCCAAAATTTCAGCCCCCGACAGTTACCAAGAAACCCTAGAAGAACACGCACGTGTGAAAGAGAGATGCCCAAAAACTTGTCTTTTACTTCTCCTTAAGTTTGTCTTCCTTCCTCTAGATTTCATACTTCTTTCTTGTACTCTTTCACTGCAGATAGAACTTGTTGTGAATGAATGCTAAGGAGACCGAATTATCCTTCTATATATACAATTCATTGGGTCGAATTTCCCCAAACAATGCCAACTTCATCAAGGCAGGGCTGACTTAGTGAGGAGGTGTAAAATGACTGATTTGACTCAAAATGTTTTTCATTTACATGATATAAAGCCCAAGAAGGGTCAAGTGCTTATGACACTAACTCTCATGACTCAAGAAAACCCTATAAGCCTTCAATGAAAGCTTTGACCTAATGAACAAGTGAAAATAACATGAAACCCATGCTTAAAAAATTATTTTTCTTTCTTTCTTTTTTACTATTTCAATAAATACATAACTTACATAGAAATTATGAAGACTGACCATAGTTACATTTTCAACACTCCCTCTTAACTAGGGAGGTATTCATTATTGTACAAATAGGTACAAAAATGAATTCAAATTTACATGTTCTCAGAAGAGTATTAGGATACACAATGTTAGGGATCTAGATACCACCTAGGTTAACTGCTAAGATATTAACCCAACAAGGACTAAGGTGTCATCGAGGCAACTTGTAGCTATAGGTACCATCAAGCTACAACCAAGGTATCAATCCAACTTGATATAGATACCATCTAGGCCTCCATGCCATGACACCAACCCTCATAAGGATCTAGGTATCATCTAGGTCAAGATATCAACCCTAAAAAGGGGCCTCCATATCATCAAGACCAACATACCCTGTCACACAGGGATCTAGACATCATCTAGGCTAAACTATAACTAAGATCTCAATACCATCTAGGCCAAGATGTCCTCCCAAGTATCATCATATGGGCACACAGCCTAAGGTACTCATCTCTCCCTCTCAACCAAATCATATATATCCACCAATCCAAGCATGCTTCTAAAATATTCAAAATTCTTATTGGGGAGAGATTTCATTAACACATCAACTACTTGTTCATTTTTCAGAACATATTGTAGCTTCACGACCCCATCTTGTACGAAACTTTTAATATAGTGGTACTTATTATTAAAATGCTTAGTCCTAGCATGGAACATTGAGTCCTTAGACATTTTGATGTTGCTTTGGTTATCACAACTTATAACTATGTGATCCAAGGGCCCTCCAAACAAATATGACATAAGCTTCCTTGCCCAAACCACTTCTTTTCCAACATCACAAGTAGCAACATATTCAGCCTCAACACTACTCAAAGAAATTGAGTCTTGTTTATGACTCATCCAAAAAATCATTGTGGATCTCAGACTAAAACAATCACTGGTAGTGCTTCTTCCATTAGTCTCACTATCACCCCAATCAGAATCGATGAAACCTATTAATCAAATTTCCTTTCCATAGTACTTTAGGAAATGATGAATAGTCCCACACAAATACCTCAAGATATGCTTGAAAAATATTCAATGATCATGACATGGCTCCAACTAAAATTGACTTAGAACATTTACGACATAACATATATCGGGTCTAGTATTCACCAAATACATCAACGATCCAACCAATTGATAATAACATGTGGGATTAATGAGGCTAGAGTATGAAATTCTCAACTTCTTTAAGTTAGTTATCATTGGAGTTGTCATGGGCCTAGAATCCATCATACCAAACTTTTGTAGAATCTTGATAGTAGATTTTCCTTGACCAAGATATATATCTCCTAGTTTCTTCCAAACTTCCAAGCCCAAATAATAATACATAAGTCCTAGATATTTCATTTCAATTTTTTCTCCCAACATCTTCTTACATTCTTGAATTCTATTCTCCATATCTGTAAGAATTAAATTATCCACATATAATATAATGATGGCTATCTCATTCTTCACTACATTGATGTAGAGGTTTGAGCCTTCAGAGCTTTTGAAAAATCCAATCCTTAAAAGATATGCATCCATTCTAGCATACCAAGCTCTAAGTGCTTGCTTTAAGCCATATAGAGCCTTCTTCAACCTCACTGCTATGTATCTCAAGACATTCTGGTTGTTCAATGTACACTTCTTCATCTGTAGTTCCATTCAAGAAATTTGTTTTGAGATCCATCTGGTAGATGTTCCATCCCATAGTAGTTGCTAAAGAAATCAAGGATCTAATGGTAGTGTACCTTGCTGTAGGAGTAAATGTTTCGTTGTAGTCCACTCCTTCCTTTTGAGCGAAACCACTTGCTACAAATCTTGCCTTGTATTTATCTATGCTCCAACCAACCACATGTTTGATTTTGTAGATCCATTTAGAGGTGAAAACATAGTTGTCAATAGGTCTACTAACAATTTCCCAAACCCCATTTTTCATGATTGATTGATATTCTTCTTGCATGGCTTTCTTCCATTAATCATGATTAGTGACTTGTCCAAATGTGGTTGGTTCTGCTACAATTAGTTTCATCTTATATGTTGAATATCTAGAGTACCTCTTTGGCTTCTTGATTTCTTTGAAAGTACCTTTCATTGTTCCATGTCCTTCAACGTCTTTAAGTGTGGATCTCAACTAGGCTAGCCTCTTCGTTTCTTCAGGAATTATTGTAGGTTGAATGGCTTCACTTGGTCCTTCTTCTTATTTATTTGTAGGTGCTTTGTCATGTTGCTCTTATTTTCCAAAGAGTGGTATATCTTCTTCATTGAGCTCAATGGGAATATCATTGGACTTTTTGTATGCAAAGTTTTCATCAAATATGGCTTCTCTGCTAACTTCAATTTGACGATATTCTCTTATGTAAATTCTATAAGCCTTTGATGAAAGGATATAACCAAAAAAAAAACCTTCATACTAGTAGAATCCAACTTCTTTATCTTATCCTTAGGAATATGAATGTAGGCAGGGAATCCAAAGATTAATAGATGATCTACATTTGGCTTCTTCCCTAAAAATGCTTCTTTCGGTGTCATACTTTCAATAATTCTATGAGGACTTCTATTTTGTATGTATATTACCATCATAGTTGCTTCTGCCCATAAGAATTTTGGAAGGTATTGGTCATATATCATGGTTCTAATGCATTCTTCAAGGGTCCTATTCTTTCTCTCTTCTACTCCATTTTATTGAGGATTATAGAGAACTATGAGCTCCCCCTTAATACATGCTTCCTTGCAAAAGGATATGAGTTCCTTAGATGTACACTCACTACCATTGTCGTACCTAAGGGTCTTTATCTTCGTTTTTGTGAAGATATCCACCTCTAATTTGAATTATTTGAACTTTTGAAACACTTCATCCTTAGATTTGAGAAGATAAATCAAAGTCTTGTTGGAGTGATAATCAATGAAGGTCACATAATACAGATGGACTCTAAGAGATTTATCTTCCATTGGTCCAAAAAACAATGGAATGAATGAGGTCTAATACTTCTTTAGACCGTTTGTCAATGCTTTTAAATGGTTTCTTTGTATTCTTTCCCAAATCACATCCCTTACATACTCCTTCATGGTCCTCCTTCATGTTGGGGATGCCCTTCACCATTTTACTTAGGGAGGGAAATACTTTATAATTAAGGTGCCAATACCTTCTATGCCAAAGCTCAAAGGGACTAATATCCATGTGAACAATAGTTTGAGGAGGAGGTGTTAAAAGTCTATACAACCTCCCCTCATGAATCTCAATAAAATTATCCTTTTCAATACTTGATTCCCTTCCCCAAACAAGAAATTTTCCATCTACAAAGGCAATTCTATCTCCTTTATTTTCTAGATAATAAATAGAAAGTAAATTATTTTTCAAACTTGGGAGATAGAGAATTTTGTTGAGGTGAAGTTTTCCAACATCTTCCATTTCCAATGAAGTAGATCCAAGACCTATGATTGCATAGCTCTTCTTGTCTCCAAGCTCTACTGAATGAGATGATGATCTTTTTTATATGGTTTGAATTTATCCACTTTCTCTTTTCATGTGTCTTGAGGCTCCACTATCAATGATCCAAACATTGTCATCATCAAATGTACCTCTAAGTGAAAAAAGAGTCCTCCATATTTTACTCCTTTTTATATATTGTAAATGACATTGATACGACAACTTCTTGCAACTTATAAGATACTTTTAAGGGTCTTGAGTCCCATATTCAAATAGCTTGCCATGAATGAGGGGTGCTTAGATAGACCTTCCTTTTAAAATTTCTTTCCTTCAAGTATTTTTTCCTAAAAGGTAACTAACAAAGTGATCTTTAAATAGTCCTTTCTTCACCTTAGCTCTGATACCATGTTGAGAAATCAATACATGTAGTTATTAGGGCTTTGATTTCTCTTTTATTGATAATTACTTGTGATATGTGTTGACTTATTTACTTCTATATTATGTTATATTTCATAAGTAATTACCAAATAAAAAATACATGAAGATCACAACAAAAAGAGACATAAGATGTAGGCACTCATCTAGGCCAAAACCTCTCTCCTAGGGGAAAACCTACTCGAAATATTCCTCTCTAATTGAACCAAGTCAAAGTGATACAATCCAAGACCTTTTGACCAAGACAAAGACCTCCTCCAATCACCAAGTCAGCGCTTATTCCAAGTAGACAAATACCGCTAAAGTCACAATGGTCAACACCCTCAAAATATTCTCCAACTGAAATTTCATCCCTCCTACAACATAACTTCAAACCTGCAGAAAGATCAAAAATTTCGGCCCCCGACAATTACCAGAAACCCTAGAAGAACTCGCACGTGTGAGAGAGAGATGCCCAAAAACTCGTCTTTTACTTCTCCTTGAGTTTTTCTTCCTTCCTATAGATTTCACACTTCTTTATTCTACTCTTTCACTGTAGATCAAACTTTTTGTGAATGAATTCCAAGGAGGTCGAATTCTACTTATATATATAGTTCACTAGGTCGAATTTCCCCATATAGGGCCGACTTCACCAAGGCAGGGCTGACTTGGTGAGGAGGTGTAAAATGACATATTTGACTCAAAATAATTTTTCTTTACACAATACAAAAGCCCAAGAAGGGTCAAATACATATGATACTGACTCTTATGACTCAAGAAAACCCTAGAAGCTTCAATGGAGGCTTTGACCTAATGAACAATTGAAAAGTGCATGAAACCGATGCTTAAAAAATATTTTTTATTTCTTTCTTTTTCAATATTTCAATAAATACATAATGATAAATTACAATAGCAATTATGAAGACCAACCATAGTTACATTTTCAACACATAGTGGATTCAATCCCTTGGAACTGAGTAATATACCCCCTTTGGAAGTTGGGTGAACACCTGTGTTTTGAAACTCAAAGAGTAAGTGAATTATTGCGGTGCTTACTTCTAGAGAGTAATTGATGAACTACTAGAACAATGGACTCCATCTCTTGAGCATTTGACCAAGACATTGATGTGAATTCCCTTATGCACGCATTTCCAAGGACTGTGGATCTATCTTGGGGGTGGTTAGCTGCAAGAGAGATTGTAATGTACCTGGCCTATGGTTGGGTGGAGAGTCGAAGTCCCACCTTCAATTGCTAGCTAGTCAAACACACTTAGATAAGTATAATGGTTTATGCATTTTTTATTATGGATGATGATTATGCTTGTTATGTTGGTTGTTGATGTATGGTCCTATTTCATTTATGAGAGAATTCCTAAATCATTGTACATTAATGGATGAGAAGTTATCTTATTTGTCCATGATGCTAATGAATGCTTAAATTGTGTGGTTATTTCCATCTTAATGGATCATAGGTTGTTTGATATGCTTATGACTGGCGTTTGAAACTTATTTAGGATTAATCAGTTGTGCTACAAGTTTCAAATATATCAAATGTTTGGATTCGGAATTTCACTTCCATACTCATAATTTTGGGCTATCTCATATGCTACGAGTTTATCTCATATGTTGTGTATCTATCTTATACGTCATTATTTAAATTATTATATGGTTAATGTCGATGATTACATAATTTAAGAATGATGAGATAAATGTGTGGTTTTTGCTTATTCATATTAATGTTGTGATTGAGACCTATAATTAGCTTAATATCATGAAATTCATGATGTTTAATACATGGTTTGTAGCCCTCTTTTTTAGAAATATAAACTTGTATGTCTCCTTGAAGATGAATGGAGGAAATATCTCTCATTAAAGTAGTTAACTAACCTACAAAAGACAATAGAGATAGATGATTTGGTAGTTTCACCATGTACAATGTTGAATTTGGGAAATTGGCATTTTGATCCATGTCTTTCCTTTACTCTAGATCTAGTGAAGTTTGGGTCTTACTGCTACCCTTTTTATTCACTCTAGATAGGTCATAGTGTTGTTGGGAGCCTATGTCCAGCTGTTGGCCATCATTCTCAGAAATTTGGTGTTCCAAGCATATGCCCTTAGTCTTATGAAACCCTTGTAATTCCCATTGATTTCCCTTTTTATTTAGGGCTTCTGTAGAAATCTCGTTATCCAGGCATTCAATGGTGGCTAGAGCCACCTCTGTCATGTGGAGGTTACATCATTGTAGAAACAAATTTACCTGTTTAAGAGATAATCACATTTAGGATCCATGAATTTGAGGTGTGCTAGGTGAACTTACATCCATGACATGTTAGACGCAACCAAGGTCATATTAGCTTGTCGTTGATTCAAAGGTGAATGGACCTAGAGATTCAGATGTGGAGAGGGTGAAAATGGAGTTGGAAGGTTAGATGGTTGGATTTGGAAGATGACTAGATTACGTTAAAGTTTGTTTGGATCCAATGATCCAAGATCCAAGGGTGGAAAATGGTGCACACCCCTATGAAAGCCCAAATGGGCTCCAATCCAGTTCACCCTCAAACAGGCAGTGGATCTATAGATCAAGTGGTTCAGGAGTATTAAAGGGTGAAAGAACATTGTAATATTAGATTGCTTTCAGACCAAATATAACAAGAAAACATTATAAAACATTGTGCGGAAGGACCTGGTGGTTAACCCACACCTTAGTTGATGTAGCAGTGCCACGGGGACTTGATAGGGAATACATGGATGTCATGTAGGAACCCATGGATGACATGGACCCCCCTTTATGTTGACATGGAAGTGACACATGGGATACACATGGAAACACCCCAATGATGTGGAGTTGCAGTAAATTGATGTGGTGATTCCATGTGAGCCAGATAGGGGCCACGTGAAAGCTCAATGATGATGTGGCTCTATATGATTGTCTAAACTTCATAAATGCATAACTTTCAATTTGGGAGTCAGATTGAGGTAAAACTTATATCATTGAAGAAAAATTGATGAGTTGAACACAATGGTGGCATTTCTTTTGAGATTTGAATACTTCAAAAAAATGAGGAATTTTATAACCCCATCTTCACAATAGACCTTGGAGGATAGGTTAAAATAAACATGTAACACCTCCCACAACTTGATAAAGGACAAGGGTGTGGGAGGGAGTGTTATGCTACAAGATGAGGTAGTAAATCCTTCTTCTATTGTTCATTGGACCTCTCTTGTTAGAAGACAAGCACAAAGCACAACCTTTTCTAAATTTGTAAATAAATTCATGTATCTTGTGTATTCTCTCATTTATGATGAGTCACCCCGCTAGTGTTATTTCTAGAAATGAATAAACATTCAATTGAGCCCAAATATTAAAGTTGGTGACTCATTTTTATTTAAACATTATACATAGACTAGAATTTATGGATGTGAATTCCCTCCCAGTCAACTTCGAGTGGTTCTCACTAAGAGGGTCTTTACCCTAGAATACATAATGCAAAGATTGGAATCAAAATAGTTTCATTTTGTTTCTAAGAATTAACAAGCTACTTTTATATTGAAAAAGGTAGTAGGACCTTTTTTATAAATGCAAGGACAATTTTACAAAGGTAGATGAAATTCTCAAGGATTTAAGTTTGGCACAAGGTGAATCTTTGGTTTATGATCCTCATCAATGCTAGAAAATTATATATTACAGAGAAATGGAACACATAAAATATTGTGGAAACACAAATACAAAAACACATAAAACAAGAGAGACACAGATATGTGTGGTTCACCCAATTTGGGCTATGTCCACGGAAAAATAATCAATCCTTCCTTTTATATTATCCAGGAAAATGAAGAGATGCAACCTACAACAAATCCGTTGTAATTTCCTCTTTTCTCTCACGAAACTTTCTCGATCTCTCTCTCATAATAATCATACTCAACCACAATACAATTCCCTCATATAAATCGAGGGTTTCCTTATAGGGAAAAAAAACCCTAAAGTAACATAAATTCTACCATCAGATCATTCACCTAATGAACAACCCAGATTGACTACGAAATTACAATATTTTACAAGGAATTTTTTCATTTATCTCTAGCTTCGGGGGCGCTCTTTAAAAGTAGTTGTCACCCCCCCTGGAGGCTATCATACATGCAGTGTTGCCGCCCCATTTAGGCACTAGGGTCCAATGCAGCTGAGACCTTTGAATCAAGAAGATAATCAAGTTCCACAACCAAAAATCAAATTATTTAAAATAAAAGAGCAATTCAAGCATTAACATCTTATACGTATGTTACTAAACTTACAATTGAAAGATTGGTTAAAAAATAAATATGGGATTTGAACAACAAACTTCTTTATAATAGCCACCAGATGTCAGTTCCTCGGTGGCTATTTTTTTATAAATGTTGGTGATTTTCATGCGGATTTTGAAAAGAGTTGATGTAACATCAATTTTTTTTTCGACACTTTAAATTTTATTAAGTATGCACATTTTTTTAAATGTTGGTTATTTAACCATTTTTTAAGTTGCTTTATTCTTCTTCTTCTTTTTCTTCTTCAAATGTCTATGTTTTTGAGGTTTGTGTTTTTTGTTTCTCTTTGCAATGTTTTTCTATAATTAAATTTTCAATGTTTTTGCAAAGCTAAAGAAAAAAGTAATAATATTAATATTTTGAAGTGAGGAATGTTAATAGATTTATGATACGTTAATTGATACTTCCAACAACACGAAAAATAAGTGTGACAAAAAATATAGAAGGAAGAGTAAAATAAAAAAAAAAATAAAATAAAAAAAAAAAAATATATATATATATATATATATATATAATAATATATATATATATTATATATTTATAATATATATATATTTATAATATATATAAAATATTAGTTAGAATGACGAATAAAATACATAAAGTGAGCCCATTTTTAACTTGGAATACGTGTCATCTGCATTTGTTCCCTGTTCTTCAAACTTATAGAGTCAAACTATCATACCATCATCTTTAGAGCCTGCTAAATCATAAAATCTATTTTCTCAGTATTTGGAAATTAAGAAGAAAAATGCAAAAATACAGCAAGACGCATATTCTCAACTTTGAAGGGGTCTTCTAAAACAATATTGCTATAAGCCCTCGATTATGAAAAAGGTCAAATTAACATGGTTATTTTAGAGCCTTAGTCCCAAATTGTAAGAATAACTGGTGATTACATAGCAACGAAATTGGAATTTTGACAAATTCATCTAATTAACAAAAAGAAGCTACACAGACAAACAAGGGAAGTGATTTCTAGAGATCTGATAAAAAAAAAGTATTAAGCACTACTAAGGTGAAAAATGTGTTTACAAATATGGAAATTTAGTTGAAGTCAAAGAAACTATAGAGTAGATCCAAATAAATGAAGATTGAAGAATTGGGACATTTGGTAGTCTCATTGGGAGCAAACCCAAATGATTCAAAGTCCTGAAGATGAACCACAGTTGTGGGTTCGAAATGTCGATCTCTAAATCAACATGAATGCGATGGATCCTGAAAATCAATTGCAACAAGATTCAATTTCCATCAAAGAACTGGTGAAATCTAAGGATGTTGATATCCTTTCTTTAGAAAAGAGTCTTAAAGTGCCTAATTTAGGATATGTACTTAAAAATTTTGAAAGAAAAAAGAAGAATTGTTAACACAAATGATTAATTTGAATACATAGTTAAAGAACTATGAGAAGCAAATTGAGGTACTAAATAAAGAAAGGGAAGAACATGCCTGCCAAGCCACTGCATCAACTCCATCAACTCCAATAGTTTAAGTATTTCCATGATCCTTAGCAGATCCATCTAAAGATGTAGAAAAAAATCTATTAGATTCAAGCATGAGAGCAGTAGAAGTAGAAGTAGAAAATCTAAAAATAATTCTTCCTACGAAGGATGATGAAATTCATAATTTAAATGAACAAGTTTTAGAAAAAAGATGACACTATTAAGGCCTATTAAGAGGACAAGGCAATACTATAACAATAGATAGATTAGCTACAAAATAGATTGGTAGGAAAACGTACCTAATTAGAGAAGGTGTTACACTAAAATTTGTCACCATGACTATTTGCAGTTAGTATGGCTCCATCAACAGTAATACTATCCTCCTTGGCAAGCCTCATACCTCTGCTCTCCATGTCAAACTTCAAGAAAGAGAGAAAGTCATGTTTATCTCTGGGTACGCAGGTTCTCTCTACCTTGCCTGCGTGTACGCATCCCAAGCTCATTGTACCTGCGTACTTGTACGCTCTGTAAGTCAAGGGATGGGTGCGTACTCCTGTAAAGGTCAAAAGGCGTGAGTTTCATCTTAAAAAAAGTTACTTGTGGTCACTTCTAGAGCTTTCTAGAAGAGTGTTTGACGTGTATTGAGCGCCTCCAGATGGTTCATGCATCCCTATGATAGAGGAACTTATCCCATCAAGAGAGGAGCTACCCCATCCAAAAGAAGGAGTATCCCATTGATGTTGGAACTGAATAACTTCCTCTAGAACACTATAAATACAGGCCTTGGGCCAGAGGAGGGGAGGTTGAAAGCTGAACATTCCAAATGGTAGATGCTGCTGGAATTAGGACTTCCATTGTAAGCTTGTGAGGAGAGATTACCATCCTTTCTTGTTTCATTTGGAAGTGGGTGAGCTTGTCAAAGTAGAGGAAAACTCTTGCTGGACCCTGGGAGGAACTTGCACAACAACAAGGCTCAGGTTGTAATGGTTTCGTTTTTGTTTCCTTAATACAAATAACTCCATTCTTCTCAATGATTTGTTGTTAATGAATTGTTTCATATACTCCTTGGTCTATATGTTGAATATGCTTTGTTTTATGGAATATTCAGGTGTTATGTAATCGTTTGATTGTGAGTGTATGCAGGTTTCAAGTGAAGGAGGAGCTCATCTGGATCGACGAGGCTAGACTGCTACAACAAGCGTTGGACTTGAGGTAGGATCGAAAAACACTTGGTTTCTCATAGAATAATGTATGTTTA
>APFE030688160.1:0-53329 GCA_000404065.3 Pinus taeda
AAACATATTTGGCTTTAGAGGAGGATGTAAAGTACAGAAAGAATGAATCTTACTTTTTGATAGAACTTGATAAACTTAGTGAAATGATAGAATCACAAAGAAATCAGAAGGACAAGCTAGAAAATGAGAGGTTTAATATCTTTACAAAATAAGCCCATCCTAGAGCGAGAGTGACATTTGAATTCAGTGTTTAATGTGAGATCCATCAGGAAGACTTGAACAAGATTACAGTAGGTTTCAATGTATATTGTAATTGGCTCCAGGATTTAGGTTAGTTGACCTAGAATTATTATTTCTGAAACAATGATTCCGATTATCACCGTGCAATAAATATACCCTCCCCATTTCTAGAATGTAGCTAGCTTACAGGCTACAGCACTCTCAAAAGAGCCATACATAAATATCACGACATATATATATATATATATAGCAAAATAAACCAGTTAATATGATTGAATTTCTATTAGTACAGAAAACCAAAACAACAAATATTGAGAAATTTTTAGTATCATATTTATCTTATATTAAAAAAATACTTTTGTTCTCCTTATTTTTTCAGTGTTTGCTAATTTCAGACCGGAATTTGAAGAAGTGTTTTCCCTGGATTATTTTTGCTAAGCCAGTTCCCAATGAAAAAAACGTAAACATTTTCTATGTTTTAGTACCTCTTTTTGTGATGCGATTTTTTACCTTCCACACAATGTAGATAATTTGAATTTCTTAGTTAAATTGTAGATATTAAACTTTCACTACTTCCCCTTTATTTGCGTGTAAAACCTTCATCATCATTCAGATTCTTAGCAGACATTGTTTGGTTGCCTAAAAGCCTAATTAGTCTGTGGTGAGTTACTCCCCATTTCTTTCAAGTTACTCCCCATTTGGTGGTATACTTCACAGGTTTGGCCCAACTGAGAAGGAGCTAAAACAATGACCCTTCCAAGTAAATGCGTGAGGATGGGGTATACTTCACAGGTTTGGCCCAACTGATAAGGAGCTAAACCAATGACCCTTCCAAGTAAATGGGTGAGGATTTTTACTTTTATACTTTTTTTGTGAACATTGATTTTCTTTGTACAGTTACAATTCATTTTGTCTAATTTCATTCTTTTTTCTCATGGCAGGTGCATTCCCTGAAACGTTATTGTTACTTCCTCCACTAGTGCCTTCATACTAAACATAGGTCATCCCTACATGTCGAAAATATTGTTCTACCTAGCTGCTACGTAGGAATATTAAAATGGTAGAAAGAGATCGGTTACTGTAGGAATAGTAAAATGGTAGAAAGAGATCGTTTAAAAACTTCCCCTAAGATTAAAAAAGAAATGAGAATCAAAGATCTCAAGATCATTAAATATAGTCCTGTCACTACAATGAAAACATTAAATTGCTAATAGGTATCCAAACGAATATAAGCACCATAAACCATTAATTTGTCAAGATTTTGATATTGGGATACTTAAACACACTACATCCACCTAAGGCCAAACGAATATACGCACCATATAATTCAGAGAATGATACAAGCACATCCAATA
Organism: Pinus taeda; assembly: GCA_000404065.3. NCBI lineage: Eukaryota > Viridiplantae > Streptophyta > Pinopsida > Pinales > Pinaceae > Pinus > Pinus taeda. Next base: position 1,536 of record APFE030688160.1, read on the forward strand.
TGGGTGCTTCACGAGGAGATTGGTTGCAAGGTATGACACAAGATTTAGGTTAAATGGTGAAATTTTGTGGAACAACTCAAATGGATTCTCTTCTATCTAATGCTAGCATTAACTGCTACAGGTTCTCTATATTATTAAAGGACTAGTTGGAATGGCCTGCTTCCTAGATCGATCATAGGTAAATATCCAATTTAAAATTATTCAGATGCCCATATTTACTATTTCTATTTCCAGCACGAGAAAGATGTATTTTATCATAATTGATATAACAATGTCGATTATGTAACGCATACATAACTATAACCTAAACTCCAGTAGCGTAGTAGTGATATAGTCATGTTAGGTTCTTAGAACAGTCAGCTTTATGTAAGCAGCTCAATCTATTTTCTTTTTTCAGGTGAAAACGACCATCACATAGCCGCAGTATGTGCTAATGCAAATAATGATGGACAATCTCAACCGAAACATAATAAATTGGGAAGCAGTAAGGCAATCAAATAATGGTTGCCAATTTATATATAGGATTTGTTGTGTTTATTTGGTCTGCAGATATTTTGTTTTGTGTAATTGTTGCAATGGTCGCAAACTAATCACCAAAACATTGCGACAGTATGTTAGCTGAGTTTATGTATGAAAACAATGTAATGGCAGACCTCTGTCAAAGTTTATTTTGTGTGTTTTTCTATTCACCTTGGAATATTTGCAGTATTAGTATTAAGATGACATAAATTGTAATAGCATTGCTATACCATTTGTTGAGAAACATAAATCTTACGTTCAATGTTTTATTTCTGATTATGCTATGAATCTATGTATGGTAAGCGCTATGTATACCAGGTGATTTCTGTTTGAAACATTATTAGGTCAACTTGTTTTATCTGTACTAAATATACAATCGCATTATCCATATTCAGTCACAAAATTAAAGATTGCAACATTCCAAATTATGCTGCAATTGCATTTGTGAACTCAAAACAAAGCTTTGTTATATGGTTGCTAGAGTGTATGAGCTATTACAAAAGAATGAGAAAACCAGTTTTGTTCACATAAAATTCTCGTTACAGGCTTTTAAAAAGCATTTCTCTCTTGAATTGACCTTGAAGAAGTAAAAATGACACATGGAAATCCTTAAGCATATGAAACAATTCCAACATCAAATATACAGCCTGACTGTTCTGGAAAACTTTGAATAATTGAAGCCTGACTGCTGAGGGAAAAAATATCAGAATTCTATGTAGTAGAGAGATTGGACAAATATTTAGAGGAATAATAATTATATGCAATGCAATTGTTGTATCATGCTTATAGCTAACATCTCAATGTCACCTCTAAAGGATATATAAATCTAATTAGAATGGGAGCATCTATAATCAAAATTGTGGATTTAAACAACAATTATAACGTAAAATAATTATATATAAATGGATGAAAAAAAATAATCATAATGATAAAATGAATACTTATTAATCCATGCATTGAATGAAAATATGTATATATTAATAGTTAAATATGTTAAACTCATTTTGTTATGTTAAAATGGAAGAAAGAGATCCTTTAAAAACTTCACCGAAGATTAAAAAAGAAATGAGAATCAAAGATCTCAAGATCATTAAATATAGTCCTATCACTACAATGAAAACCTTAAATTTCTAATAGGTATCCAAACGAATATACACACCATAAGCCATTAATTTGTCAAGATTTTGATATTGGGATACTTAAACACACTACATCCACCCAAGGCCAAAATATTTTAACATAAATATATCTAAACTCAATAAGACTACTGGTTCTTTCGAAATCTGAGTATATTCGTAAAAAAAATTAGGGGAAATGAAAATCTAATATAATGTTTTTGTATCAGAAATTAAAAATATAAAGCACAATTTTTTTATATACAAGTGTTGGAGAACATTGGAATAGGCCCAAATCATAATGGATACCCTCAAAGTATGCTTTTTCAGATATTTGAACACAGTTCCATGTTTTATGTAAAATAGAGATTGATCTGATAATTCTTCCACTCTCCAACCATCTCATATAATTCATATGATTCATAAACAAGATTGGTTAGTTAGTAGTCGCAACCGAGTTTGAAGCTAAATAAGCATTGACAAATGGATGTAGCCTAATCAATCTATTTTCTTTTTTCAGGTGAAAATGACCATCACATAGCCGTAGTATGTGCTAATGCAAATAATGATGGACAATCTCAACCGAAACATAATAAATTGGGAAGCAGTCAGGCAATCAAATAATGGTTGTCTATTTATATATAGGATTTGTTGTGTTTATTTGGTCTGCAAATATTTTGTTTTGTGTAATTGTTGCAATGGTCGCAAACTAATCACCAAAACATTGCGACAGTATGTTAGCTGAGTTTATGTATGAAAACAATGTAATGGGAGACCTCTGTCAAAGTTTATTTTGTGTGTTTTTCTATTCACCTTGGAATATTTGCAGTATTAGTATTACGATGACATAAATTGTAATAGCATTGCTATACCATTTGTTGAGAAAGATAAATGTTACGTTCGATGTTTTATTTCTGATTATGCTATGAATCTATGTATGGTAAGCGCTATGTATACCAGGTGATTTCTATTTGAAACATTATTAGGTCAACTTGTTTTATCTGTACTAAATATACAATCATGTTCTCCTTATTAAGTCACAAAATTAAAGATTGTAAGATTCCAAATTATGCTGCAATTGCATTTGTGAACTCAAAGCAAAGCTTTGTTACATGGTTGCTAGAATGTATGATCTATTACAAAAGAATGAGAAAACCAGTTTTGTTCACATAAAATTCTCGTTACAGGCTTTTAAAAAGCATTTCTCTCTTGAATTGATCTTGAGGAAGTAAAAAAGACACGTGGAAATCCTTAAGCATATGAAACAATTCCAACATCAAATATACAACCTGACTGTTCTGGAAAACTTTGAATAATTGAAGCCTGACTGTTGAGGGAAAAAATATCAGAATTCTATGTAGTAGAGAGATTGGACAAATATTTAGAGGAATAATAATTATATGCAATGTTTTTCTCTTGAATTGACCGTGAGGAAGTAAAAAAGACATGTGGAAATCCTTAAGCATATGAAACAAATCCAACATCAAATATACAGCCTGACTGTTCTGGAAAACTTTGAATAATTGAAGCCTGACTGCTGAGGGAAAAAATATCAGAATTCTATGTAGTAGAGAGATTGGACAAATATTTAGAGGAATAATAATTATATGAAAAAATATCAGAATTCTATGTAGTAGAGAGATTGGACAAATATTTAGAGGAATAATAAATATATGCAATGTTTCTCTCTTGAATTGACCTCGAGGAAGTAAAAAGACACGTGGAAATCCTTAAGCATATGAAACAATTCCAACATCAAATATACAGCCTGACTGTTCTGGAAAACTTTGAATAATTGAAGCCTAACTGCTGAGGGAAAAAATATCAGAATTCTATGTAGTAGAGAGATTAGACAAATATTTAGAGGAATAATAATTAGATGCAATGCAATTGTTGTATCATGCTTATAGCTAACATCTCAATGTCACCTCTAAAGGATATATAAATCTAATTAGAATGGGAGCATCTATAATCAGAATTGTGGATTTAAACAACAATTATAACGTAAAATAATTATATATAAATGGATGAAAAAAAATAATCATAATGATAAAATGAATACTTATTAATCCATGCATTGAATGAAAATATGTATATATCAATAGTTAAATATGTTAAACTCATTTTGTTATGTTAAAAATGGTAGAAAGAGATCCTTTAAAAACTTCGCCGAAGATTAAAAAAGAAATGAGAATCAAAGATCTCAAGGTCATTAAATATAGTCCTATCACTACAATGAAAACCTTAAATTGCTAATAGGTATCCAAACGAATATAAGCACCATAAGCCATTAATTTGTCAAGATTTTGATATTGGGATACTTAAACAGACTGCATCCACCCAAGGCCAAAATCGTTTAGCATAAATATATCTAAATTCAATAAGACTACTGGTTCTTTCTAAAGCTGAGTATATTCGTAAAAAAAATAGGGGAAATGAAAATATAATATAATGTTTTTGTATCAGAAATTTAAAATATAAAGCACAATTTTTTATATACAAGTGTTGGAGAAGATTGGAATTGGCCCAAATCATAATGGATACCGTCAAAGTATGATTTTTCAGATATTTGAACATAGTTCCATGTTTTATGTGAAATAGGTATTGATCTGATAATTTTTCCACTCTCCAACCATCTCATATAATTCGTATAGTTCATAAACAAGATTGGTTAGTTAGTAGTCGCAGCTGAGTTTGAAGCTAAATAAGCATTGACAAATGGATGTAGCCTAATCAATCTATTTTCTTTTTTCAGGTAAAAAAGACCATCACATAGCCGCAATTTGTGCTAATGCGAATAATGATGGAAAATCTCAACCAAAACATAATAAATTGGGAAGCAGTCATGCAATCAAATAATGGTTGTCTATTTATATATAGGATTTGTTGTGTTTATTTGGTCTGCAGATATTTTTTTTTGTGTAATTGTTGCAATGGTCGCAAACTAATCACCAAAACATTGCGATAGTATGTTAGCTGAGTTTATGTATGAAAACAATGTAATGGCAGACCTCTGTCAAAGTTTATTTTGTGTGTTTTTCTATTCACCTTGGAATATTTGCAGTATTAGTATTACGATGACATAAATTGTAATAGCATTGCTATACCATTTGTTGAGAAAGATAAATCTTACGTTCGATGTTTTATTTCTGATTATGCTATGAATCTATGTATGGTAAGCGCTATGTATACCAGGTGATTTCTGTTTGAAACATTATTAGATCAACTTGTTTTATCTGTACTAAATATACAATCACGTTCTCCTTATTCGGTGACAAATTTAAAGATTGTAACATTCCAAATTATGCTGCAATTGCATTTGCGAACTCAAAACAAAGCTTTGTTACATGGTTGCTAGAATGTATGAGCTATTACAAAAGAATGAGAGAACCAACTTTGTTCACATAAAATTCTCATTATAGGCTTTTAAAAAGCATTTCTCTCTTGAATTGTTCTTGAGGAAGTAAAAAAGACACGTGGAAATCCTTAAGCATATGAAACAATTCCAACATCAAATATACAACCTGACTGTTCTAGAAAACTTTGAATAATTGAAGCCTGACTGCTGACGGAAAAAATATCAGAATTCTATGTAGTAGAGAGATTGGAAAAATATTTAGAGGAATAATAATTATATGCAATGTTTCTCTCTTGAATTGACCTTGAGGAAGTAAAAAAGACACGTGGAAATCCTTAAGCATATGAAACAATTCCAACATCAAATATATAGCCTCACTGTTCTGGAAAACTTTGAATAATTGAAGCCTGACTGCTGAGGTAAAAAATATCAGAATTCTATGTAGTAGAGAGATTGAACAAATATTTAGAAGAATAATAATTATATGCAATGCAATTGTTGTATCATGCTTATACCTAACATCTCAATGTCACCTTTAAAGGATATATAAATCTAATTAGAATGGGAGCATCTATAATCAGAATTGTGGATTTAAACAACAATTATAACGTAAAATAATTATATATAAATGGATGAAATAAAATAATCATAATGATAAAATGAATACTTATTAATCAATCGATTGAATGAACATATGTATATATTAATAGTTAAATATGCTAAACTCATTTTGTTATGTTAAAATGGTAGAAAGAGATCCTTTAAAAAATCCGTCGAAGATTAAAAAAGAAATGAAAATCAAAGATCTCAAGATCATTAAATATAGTCCTATCACTACAATGAAAACCTTAAATTGCTAATAGGTATCCAAACGAATATACGCACCATAAGCCATTAATTTGTCAAGATTTTGATATTGGGATACTTAAACACACTACATCCACCCAAGGCCAAAATCTTTTAACATAAATATATCTAAATTCAATAAGACTACTGGTTCTTTCTAAAGCTGAGTATATTCGTAAAAAAATAAGGGAAATGAAAATCTAATATAATGTTTTTTTATCAAAAATTAAAAATATAAAGCACAATTTTTTATATACAAGTGTTGGAGAAGATTGGAATTGGCCCAAATCATAATGGATACCCTCAAAGTATGCTTTTTTAGATATTTGAACACAGTTCCATGTTTTATGTAAAATAGGGATTGATCTGATAATGTTTCCACTCTCCAACCATCTCCTATAATTCATATAATTCATAAACAAGATTGGTTAGTTAGTAGTCGCAGCCGAGTTTGAAGTTAAATAAGCATTGACAAATGGATGTAGCCTAATCAATCTATTTTCTTTTTTCAGGTGAAAACGACCATCACATAGCCGTAGTATGTGCTAATGCAAATAATGATGGACAATCTCAACCGAAACGTAATAAATTGTGAAGCAGTCAGGCAATCAAATAATGGTTGTCTATTTATATATAAGATTTGTTGTGTGTATTTGGTCTGCAGATATTTTGTTTTGTGTAATTGTTGCAATGGTCGCAAACTAATCACCAAAACATTGCGACAGTATGTTAGCTGAGTTTATGTATGAAAACAATGTAATGGCAGACCTCTGTCAAAGTTTATTTTGTGTGTTTTTCTATTCACCTTGGAATATTTGCAGTATTAGTATTACGATGACATAAATTGTAATAGCATTGCTATACCATTTGTTGAGAAAGATAAATGTTACGTTCGATGTTTTATTTATGATTATGCTATGAATCTATGTATGGTAAGCGCTATGTATACTAGGTGATTTCTGTTTGAAACATTATTAGGTCAACTTGTTTTATCTGTACTAAATATACAATCACGTTCTCCTTATTACGTCACAAAATTAAAGATTGTAACATTCCAAATTATGCTGCAATTGCATTTGTGAACTCAAAACAAAGCTTTGTTACATGGTTGCTAGAATATATGAGCTATTACAAAAGAATGAGAAAACCAGTTTTGTTCACATAAAATTCTCGTTACAGGCTTTTAAAAAGCATTTCTCACTTGAATTGATCTTGAGGAAGTAAAAAAGACACGTGGAAATCCTTAAGCATATGAAACAATTCCAACATCAAATATACAACCTGACTGTTCTAGAAAACTTTCAATAATTGAAGCCTGACTGCTGAGGGGAAAAATATCAGAATTCTATGTAGTAGAAATTCCAAAAAAAACTCACATACCAGTACAGATCCCAACAGAAATTCCAAAAAAAATTCACATACCAGTACAGGCCCCAACAGATCACTGGTCGAAAGACTTCGACAGGCTTCTGGGCAAAGGCCCCAACAGATTACTAGTCGGAAGACTTTGATAGACTTCTGGGCAAAGGCCGTAATCACTTCACAAGGAGTTGAGCAGCGAATTAGGCAATGAAATTAAGGCAGCGAGGAAATCCCATGTGTGAAGGAGAGGGCATAAATAGTGATATAACAGCACAAAGCCCTGAGGAAGGGAGAAAGACACCAAACCAAGAAGAAAGACACATTTAGTCATCGTTAAGACACGTTTAGGTTCAGTCATTGTGAAGAGTCTCATTGCCAGGAGGGCTGGCCTTTCATGGCCCATTGCCAGATCTTCCCTCTCTGTCTTCCAACTGGTGGAAAAAATAACATTTTTCTATGAAAAAAAAATTAAACCAACGGCAGAAAACACCCCAATTGTCTAACACACAGAATCAATGGCTGAGTATCGCACACGTCACATTTTAGGGATGTCTTTCTCAAAGGGAATGCCTTACGGTGTAATTATATCAATAATGGTGAAAAATCACATCACAAGTCAAATCACATCACAAGAAATAAATATATACTCAACAAAAGAATGATAAGGGTACCTGGAAGTAGATTTGCATAGTGAGAAAATATAGGATTTGTCCCTTGACCAAGTCGAGTGTATAGAACTGTTGGGTAAAAGTGGGAGAAAAACTCCATCGTTATCTCTCGAGGAGGGAAGAAAACACAAACTCTGTAGAAGTAACCCCAATTTAGAAATCCAAAGACATAAATGGTGCAACATTAAACCTCAAACTCGTAAAATTTATTGTCATAAACGTTATTAATTTTAATTATTGGTTTATCTTACCACAAGTAGAGATGGCGTAAGGTACAAACCAACAAAATTGCCAAGAACTACCATTAATTTGTCCCAAACAGAAGCCCTAATCCTCACAGTATGAAAATGGCACTTAGAGGTTGGGAGAATACATGTTTCAAAATTATTGCAAATGGGTAAGATTCACTCAACCCCTAATCTTCCAAAAAAGAACTGTCATGTAAGAGGTAGTTGTTGTATAGTACATAAAACAGAACGGAGAGAAATGAAACCCACCATGATAAGTAATGCACCTAGAAACATACTAGCCAAGCCAGAAGTGGAAATCAATGCAAATCAACCTTGTACTAGAATGTACCAATCCCTAGAAGAAACCATAAGAGGGAAGACAAGGTAACTGTATGCATAACTTCATAAACTTTTAATAGAAAATAAAATATAAGTAATTTACAAATGTTGTAAGTAACTGTTATTTAACTGTACTAGGTTTTTTCCAGATGTAAGCGAAACAAAATTTCAAAGGCATACGTGAGGGTCTCAAGGATCAGAATGGCATTGTGATTTCACTAGACAGAGGAAGAGGTGACAAATGTAGTAGACTACTTTCTCTAGAAATGGGAGAAGCTAATTAGAGTCAAGTGGAATGATCCTGACCATCGACTAATTCTCCACCAATCTCCACGATATCACAACACCCAAAGGGGGTACCAGGATCCATTTGAATAAGGTGGATGTGTCATAAGCACACATGTAAGTGTTGATTCCTAAGTATCAATAAAAAGGGAGCCATTAAGAAATCAAATAAATGAGGAGTAGATATAGATTTAATGATGAAGGGTTGTAATAAAAGAACAACAAATCACTCATAATTTTAGGATCACAATAATCGATGAAGAAATTATGATATATTGTTGTAACCTTCTAGTATTAACCACATACAACTTAGCCATCATCCAAAATAAATATTGCCAGATAGTGAAGGTAATCTTGTTGTATAAATCCCAAAACAATATATGGGCAATTACAGGGTAATTGATTAAAAAAAACAGTTGATAACATGATATAGTGGCGAAGGTCCTTACCATGATGAGTGAAAAAAATATACTCTACTTGTAACCCCATAGTAGCCTTATTTATCAGATATGATGCATGGGAAAGAAACAAGTGACCAACAATGGGAGGGACTATGAAAAGAAATAATCCCTAGCAATATATACAAATGCATCAAACAAATTAATCAATCATAGCATGTACCATTAGAATGATGAGGGTATATCTAAATTGGTATGTATTAAGTTAGAATGACTCTTCAAGAAAAAGAAAAAAAAAATGTTCTTCTGAAGGGAGGTGTGACATCACTAGCTAAGAATTAGAGGAGAGGATATTCCAAAAAAAAAAAATTGACCACGCTATGGAAACTACGAATTTACGATGTCTCCTTTCAAATGTATAGGTGCACCTCCTACTTTCATGTGCTTGATGAACAACATCTTTAGTAACTTTTTGCAGAAGTTCATACTCATATTTATGAAAAACATACTAATTTATTCAAGGACACAAGAGGAACAAAAAAAAATTAGGAATAGTTTTGTATATTTTACATGAAATCAGTTGTAGGCTAAGTTCAACAAAAATAAATATTATCAAGACAAAGTACAATAACTAGGACATGTGATATCTAATGTTGGGATAGAAGTGGATCTCAAAAACGTAATGGACATTTGTAATTGGCCAATTCCTAAGGATGTGGAAGATTTTATATTATTCATGGGTATCATTTGATATTACCATAGGTTCATAGAGATATTTTTTAAATTAGATCACCCCATAACATCACTACAAAATAAAGGGGTGAAATTCAAGTGGACTAAAACATGTCAAGAAATATTTGAGAACTTAAAACATTTACTTATTATTGCCCCTAGGATGAAAATAACATATCATGGTAAGGATTTTCTAGTGTGTATTGGCACTTGTTTGAATTCACTAGGAGGGGTTTTCATGCGGGAAGGTCATGCACTGGCTTATGAATCTTGCAAACTAAAAGAGCATAAAAGAAATTGTGTAGTTTACCGTATTGCGCTAGCTATAGTTATTCACGCACTTAAAATTTTGAGGCACTACTTAATTGATAATATTTTTACCTTAGTTACTAATCATATGAGTTGAAAATGTTTTTTTAGCCAATCTGACATGAATGTAAGGAAAGATAGGTGGATGGCCTTCCCGACCAAATATGGCTTTGACAATAAGCATATAAACGGAAAACAAAATAAAATGGTGGATGTGTTGAGTCGAGGTCTAAAACAAATTTTTGAATTAACAATCAATAATTTTGAAATGGATTTCATTGAACAAAATAAAATGAAAACAATAGAAGATAAGAGTTATAATCAAATTTCTACAAATTTGAAAATAAAAACTGATGATGGAAAATAACTAGATTATGAAGTTAAAGAAAAAAGGGTTGTTAACAACAAAAAAGGGCCTTATGTTATAAATGTGGCCCAAATTAAATTATTTATGGTACATGACACCACAAAATACCCTTCTTACCTCACCCAAGTTATCAGAAACTAAGCATCCTTGTTAAAATGGGAATTTTTTGGCTTGGTATTAAGAAGAAAGTAGTTGAATACTTGGAAAGACACCAAGAATGTTAACATTTTATAGTATTGAAAAAACTCCCGGCATGAATAATGAACCCTCTACCTATACTGAAATGGAAGTGGTAGGTGATTTCATTAGATTTTATTACTTGGTTACCTAGGACCCAGAAACAACACAATTCTATTATGGCAATGGTCAACAAATTGTGTAAGGCTTCTTATTTTATACCTGTTCAATCTACCTATGTAGAAAATGAAGTGGAATAATTATTCATGAAGAAAATTTTAAGACTTAATGAAATACCAAAGAGTCTTATATTATATAGGGATGCAAAACTCACTTCCAACATTTGGAAACCATTTTTTATTGGAATGGGTATCCAACTATGTTTTTGTACTACATAACATCAAAAAATAGATAGTAAAATTTAAAGGGTGAACTATCTCCTCGAAGACATGATATACATGTACTTAACAAACCAACCCACGAAATTGAAGGACTATCTACATTTAGTGGAGTTTTCCTATAACAATAGAAATCAGACATCACTAGAGTTGAGCTCTTTCAAGGTTTTGTATAGAAGGAAGTGCCATATTCCCTAAAGTTGGAGTTGGCTTGATTATAGGATTATGCTAGGGTTGGATTTGCGACAAGAAATAGAATATATGGTGCAAGAAATCATATGAAACCTAAAAGCATCACAGGGCAGGAAAAAAATTTGGATAAACTTAAAAAGGATAAATAAAGAATCTAAAGTGGGTTAACATATACATATTAAAGTACAATCCAAAAAGAGTTGCATGAAATTGGAGTACTATTCTAAGAAATCCTCTTGGATTTTTGGGCTATTTCAGATACTAGCTAGGGTGGTACCCATGGCCTATCGACTAGCACTACCATCCCATATTAAAGTTCATAATGTATTTCATGTTTGTCTTTTGAAAAAGTATATCGATTATATTGCTCATATTATTGATTATAATCTTGTATAGGTCTAAATAGAAGGAGAGTTTTAGGTCGAACCTCTATAAATTTTAGACCATAGGGAAACCATTTTTCGAAATTGAGCCATCACCTATTTTAAAGTGTAATGGAAGCACTTTTGGCCGGAGAAGGCCACCTAGGAAATGAAGAAAGAAATGAAGGAAGTTTTTCCTATGATATTACAAGGAAAAATGAAGCATGAAAACATCGAGTACGATGGTCCATTTTAAGGGGATGTGAAGTTTGATACCCCTAGTAAATTTATCTTTGTCAATTCACATTGGATGTGTGACTGAAAATTGAAGTGGTACTAGTAAGGTCTTATGACATTCAAAATATTTATTTTGAGTAATAAAAGTTTTTTTTTGTATTATTATTATTCTTGAAACTATATTAAGGGATATAATTTTATATTAGACTCCTAACTACCAAGTAAACAATTCGAATCAATTATTCCCAAGAGGGGGCAAGAACATAAGAAGAATAATCTTGCTTTTTGCAATACGATTGAACTGTTGGCAGAAGTAAACAACCAAATATTTCATGACTTCAGATAAATGTCAGGGTTTGAAACTATGTAAAGTAATTTGTGAGATAAATGTAGTCATATAAGAGAAAAGAATAGTGGCAGAGAAATATTGGACGTAAACATGAAAAATTAGTCAGAGATTGCTAAGTGTTAAGGAGGTGTCAACAGAGAAAGGACTGCTAAATTGTTCTCTTGGTAGCAAGGAGTTAGATCTTGAGGGGAACTAAGGAGAAACATAGTTGATGATTGAGAGGAATATGGGGGCCTTTAATATGTTTCCAAGAATAATTTAGATAAGTATATTAATGTCCTAATAATTTCTTGTTATAATGGATATTTAGGATTATGAAAGGATGGAATATGGTGTTATTGTGGTTTTTAAATGACTCTTGGTATTGGAGGAGATTAAATTGAAAAACCATACTAATGTTCTATGACATGTGTGTGTGTGTGTGTGGTGTGTGTGTGTGTGTGTGTGTGTGTGTGTGTGTGTGGTGTGTGTGTGTGTGTGTGTGTGTATTTATATTAAAATTGAAGCTAGAAGTACAAGTATAAGAGTGAGTATTTACGCTATTGTGGAAGATAGGGAAGGGAGTCCTATCACAGGACCAAAAATGGTATCCATTATGTAGGTCGATATGAACAAAAAAACTAGAGATTTATGGCTAAGGTAAAAGGTGTACCTAGGTGGTAAGGGAGTAACAGTCTAAAAAATTCATGTAGTAAAAGAGAAATCATTATAATGCTGTAAGCAGTATAGTTGAAATTGAAGTAGAAATATTATGTCGAGGTTAGGTGTTATAGGCCATGACAAGGATGGGAGGCCTGTTGATAGGAAAAATGACAGGAAATCCTGGAAAAAAAGTAGTATTTTTTAGAGAAAATCCTAAGGTTGTCTTCCATGATAAGAGTACACCAAGCCCCTGGCCTAGCTTGTATCTTCTTAACTAACTAAAAATCACATAGTCATATAGAGATACAATGCCTAATAAAAATTTATTGTTTACACATGCTTGGTTATAGAAACAAATTGGACGTAATGTAAATATATAGAATGCATGAACATGTGTATACAATAATGTAAAGAGAATACAAAATACACATGCATAGAGAATAGAAAATAAAACAAAACTAACAAGGGTTTAAAACCCTTTCTGTAGTTATTTAGCATGCTACAATTTAAAAATAAAGTTAGCCTATAGTTTGTTTTTCCGATAAATGGAGAAGGAAATCTCAATTATAGCCATACAAGCTTTAGCCAAAAATTATACAACAAAGCTAAATAGAAAGCATAACTATGTAAACATATAACTATTAGCATGCATGGCAATCATAAGAGAAAAAGAATGTTATTTCCATTTTTGAAAGTAAACAAGGGGAGTTACGTTCTCAGGCGTATGGGTATAAACCATATATCAAAATTACAGAGTAAGAAACTTGGAAATTAATAGAAGGGGTAAACACTCAATGAACACAAAAATATAATTATTATATAAATTTGTCTATAATGACTGGGAACTTTCCACAATATGTTTTAATGAAAATTTCCAGGAAAAGAAAAATAAAAGAAATTCTAACTGTAGTAAGTTAAGGCCCTCCCAATGAAAACCCTAAGCGCAAATTATTTTCATGTGAACCACAAACAAAATGAAGCACAAAAACTATAAAGGATAAAGGAAACTGAGCACTTGTAGCAGTGATTGAGAAAAGAAGTGAAATTGTCAGTATCTAACTAAGAAAAATTCCCATAATAAAACCCAAGCATAGCCAAAACTAACCTATGAGAAAATAAGAAGAATTTCGTAGTCCAACGCTTGAATTTCATAAAAAATATCATAATAAAATGTAAAATAATTATAATAACATCTATAATTCTCACCTTGACAAGGAGGGGCAAAAAATCCACATCAAAAGCTCGCTATAGAGGAAATAATACATCAATATATAAATCATAACTTAAAGAAAACTCCTTCGGAAATAATAGAGTTAGGGTTTCAAAATTTAGACCTTAGTTTGAGAGATTAATGTTGAGGAAGCCATGAGGGAGGAATAACCTAATTGAATCCCTATCAAAGAGAGTTTTCATAACAAAACCTTCGAAGAAGAGCTATGGTTCAACCTGCAAGTGTACGAATCCAACAATTTGTGAATGAAATCTATGAAGAACTATGTCAAGAAGCAAAGATAAACATATAGCGATGAACAAATAAGGAAATAGAGTTTTGTAAGGAGAAATAAAACCTAGTGTGTGCATTTTGTCTCTGCAAGTATGCACATCCATTTTGGACAGAAATTATAAGCATGAAAATCGAGTCACAATGGTAACTCTATGAAATATAAGGAAAAGCATTTGTTCTCACCAAAGCTACCATAAAGTTGCAAATATCATCTCTCTACTACTCCAATCAACAAATGAGACTAATGCAACAACGGAAGGAGGGTAGGTAGCTACCCTAATGAGATAAGATCAATCATCACCATCAAATAGAAACAACTATCTAGGGTTCAGTTTCGCAGTGTGAGTCCCTTGCCCACCTAATAAAGTGAGATAAATTAAGTTACATGAACTAAGGCCCATGTCTAGAACATTCATTGCACAATCTTATAAACAATTCTGATGAGAGATACAAAACTAAGGATATATATATATATATATATATATATATATATATATATATATATATATAATGCACATAGGTCTTGGAAGGATAGGGTCAGATGCCAACCTAACCACATAATAAGTGTTTGCATAATATTATGGAAAATTAGATTGTGATGTGTATGTGTCTACAAAAGAAAAATAAGAGGGATCCATATCCTTACATTCAAAGGGTGAAGGGTGTTGGATTAATAATTAGTATAACCATGGCCATGAAACTGTATAATAAGGAAATAAACAAGTAAGTTCAATCGATTATCAACCATGTGTTGGATGACATGACCAAATATTTATAAGGAAGATTGCAAAAAGAATATAATGCTACTTGATGTAGGAGGTATATAGAGTAAGTGGAATTTCCACAAGGTGTATTAGCTGTAAAAGGTAGAATTGTCAAAAGTTAAACCATAATTAGTAACTAATGCATGTACCATATATAATAAATAATAAATAGATAATTTGTCTTTCTAGGTCCGATAGATCATTATTTGGTCTCAGTGGACGTTAACCATCATCATCATCATCAATAACCCATAATTAGTAACTAATGCGTGTACCATATATGGGGAAAAATTATAGTGTAATTTCATGGTAACACATAGGTATTTTCAAAGTAAATTTTGGGATGTTACAATTATATATTAATTCATATATAAGTTAATTGAGTCTATTTTGGATGGTTGAAAAATTAATTGGAATTTTTCTTACCCAAATTTAGTTATAGTAAATAATGTGATAATTTTTAATATAACTACTTTCAACTTTATTATTAAATGAATAATCATAGAAAAAATAAATAAATAAATATTCTTCTATAAATACAAAAGTATTTTTCTACATATCTCACATATATATTTAATAATTTTGTATATTAATTTCATTTTCAATTTTAATGGTTAATAAATGTAAAAAATAAAAGAAACAAAAAATTATACCTTTATTAATGTTATAACTATAAATTATTAATTAAATTTTATGTTCTTTATTTATATTATTAAAATTTTATGTTCTTTAATTATATTATTAATGATTTTATTTACATCTTTGTTTTTTTTTTTTTAAAATTCCTATTTTTATGTGTTTTTACGAAAAAAATATACTATAAAATGAATTTCGTTTTGATTTAAATTCTTCTTCTTTACTAAAGAAGAATTATTTTTCGATTAACAATATCCTGATAAATATATGTGATAAACAATATCCTCATAAATATATGTGATAAATTCTTGTGATTTTTTTATAATTTGGATGAAATTTATTAAAATTTGACCCCAAAAAAATTATATGAAAAATAATATGCTATAATTGCATAAAAAATAGTAATTGCGATTATTCGTGTTATAATTATATAGTCTGCAAGTTATTGTATCAAGTCCAAAAACTATACTTATAACCGATTATAATAACGACATTGAATTAATTCTATAAATTATTAAAAATATATAAAAATATAAATGAATCATATAAAAACATAAATCTTCATAAAATTTACCCTTATTTTATTACTTGTGAAAATAAATAAACAAATGAACTTAGAATCATGTTAACTAATTAATTAACTAGTTATTAGTTTTATAATAGTCTTATAATAATACAAATCTTTGGATAGTTTTAAAGTATTAAAGAAGATATTAAAATATTTAGGTTTTAGGTTCCCAGTTTAAGTTCATTAAAACAATTTAGTTAATTATAAACAGATTTATGTGTTAAAAAAAAAATTAATAATAAATTAATTTAACAAACAAATTATTTTATTAATTAATTAAATAATTATTATTTCTATTTTTTGGTTTTTTTAATGTAACGGTTGCTTAGTTCTTTGTAGCCATTTCCATGATAAAAATAGTTATTTTTGTAGCTATTGAATGATTGATGTTTCTATTTTACTAGCTCTTCATATCGACAAAATAAATTTTAATGTGATTATTACCTAAAACCATCTTAATAAACTTAATATAGATCATAAAAAATTAAATTCAATAAAACCATAATCCCAAAATTTTAAATTTAGCATTTTCATAGTTAAAATAAAAACTACAAAAACAAATACAATTTGCAATCCGAGACATGAATGAAACCGGTCGATTTTAAGAAGATTCTAACAAAAATGACTTTACCATACAAATAGGGGAAATTGACACATAGAAAGAGTTTTTCATTAATGTAGATAGATCTAACAACCAGAGCGACGGAAGCATAGCTAAGAAGAACGAGTTAAATATATTATTCTTGGCCATCATATACTGAAATATGGGTGGAGGAATATTATAGGAGTAAACACCTCAGCATGACCAATTACCCAAAATCTAGACATATTTTCTCTATGATGATGTAATCTTTGTTGAGTAGATTCTTTTGTATAGTAAAGGTGCGATCAAATCTTATTCCCCTGATTAAAATATAGTTTACTTATAGATTTTTTTCATAAAGAATATTATTACTATCGTGATAAAGAACAGTTTTTTTATTAATATAGTGTTTAATTTTTTAAAATCTTCTTATTTGGATTAATATTAAGATTCAATATCGTTATTTATTATTTATTTTTCTCATATATTTTTAAAATTTTATTTTGTAAATATATTTTTTACCTTTTCCATATATATATTTATTTTGTAAAAATTTTAATAAAAAATTATTGTATAAAGGGATAAATGATGTGAAGTTACATGTATTTTATTTAAGTCATTTTTTGTGTACATGTGAAGTTATTTGTGTTTTATTAAGGCACTTTTTGAATGAAGGTATTGGTAAAGGAACTCTTTGGTGTGAAACATATCTATATCTATATAATTAATTATATGTAAGTATTATCATTTTGTTAGATAAAACACTTGTACCTACATCATACCTTTACCTTATCAATAATCTAAAATCTTTGTAAAGTTGAGATATGCACAACTTAATTCATAATGATTGATCTAACCATTCATATAAAAAAAAATTTCAGAATTTCTATTTTGAAAACAAATACCTTCACTGACTAACTTAGAAAAATTTTAATGATTTCAACAATCACCACTAGAAGGAATAATGTCACACAAAATAACAAATTCCAATTAAGAGTGGAATCACGAACCAAAATTTCCTAATTGTAATCAATCACTTGGCAATGTTTATGGAGAGAGCACGTTCCTCCCAAAAAGTGAATTGCATCCAATAATCCCCCCCCTCCCACATGAATCAACAACCATATTTTTTTCCTGAGTGGTTTTCTTATAGTTATTCAAAAAATATATTTTTCTCAACAACATCTTCCTTTCAGCCTCTACACCCTTTAGTTACCTAGGATATTTATTTAAAATCAGAAATAGTCTTTCTTTTTCTTTAAGAAACACCTTCCTCTCCAACTTTTTCTTTTCACCCAGCTTATCAGTGGTCTATGGATAAGTGTTTAACATAATTTTTCTCTCCCATTGTGGTATTATTGTATTTAGCAACTTTATCATTGGGATTATTAGGAAATTATTTGGGAAGTTCCACCATGTGCACTTAACTAGTAACATTTTTTTCTAAACTAACAAGAAGCCTTTACTAATCAACCACTATTTCCTAATTTTTCCCAAACAGCTCGTTTATTAACTAAATGAAATAAAATGTAATTACATAATCAAATAGTTTCAATCTTGGCTTCCATTGCAATTTATTTCAATAATAATTCAACAATATAAAAATATTGATGCCTTCAAAAAGAAACATATAGGGGTGCCACATCTACCCCCTCTCAAAATCAACACCATCTTCAGTGTTCTTTCTTTAGCTCCCTTTCTCTAAGAAAAAAAAAGGAATTGCTTCAAACATTTTATTCACCATATCCTAGGTAACCTCTTTCAGGTTGAAGCACTTCCATTGTACTTTAACTTGGGTGATGGCTCGATTTGAGAACATGGTTTCCCTCTAATCTAGTATTTCAATGGTTTAACAATGAATTATCCTTTTAGTTTGACTCACAACACATTCCAATCAATCTAATGAGTACAATCTTCGACATATTTTTTTATAAATAGACATGAAAATAATATGAACTTTTATATGACTTGGCAGTCCTAGCTGGTAGGCCACTGGCCCAACTCTAGCTATTATCTCAAATAGTTTACAAAAACTTTCTTCTAACATAGCATAGGTTCCTATTCCTTGTGTACTCTTCTTTCGTTCAATATTTATATACACATGTTGCCTCACCGTGTACTACTTGTGCATTCTCTTTTGATCTGAGTAGTTTTTTTGCCTATCTTGGGAAATCTTCAAATTGTAGCTTATTTTTTTTACCACTTGTTCCATTTGCTAAAGATGACCAAGTCCTAACACCAAACTATTGTCTATCTTACTCCAAATTAAATGAGTGTGGGATTTTCATCCATATATAGCTTCAAATAGGCTCATTTTCATAGATACCTAATAGCTATTATTATAAGCAAATTCTACAAGATGTAAATATTGCTCATACTTGGTGGGATGATCCATAATGTACAACCTCAACATTTATTCTAGTATTTTATTTTTTCTTTCTATTTGAATATCTAATTGAGAATGGCATGTTGTACTATAATTCAACTACATACCCATTCCTCCAAAAAACTTCAGAGAGAGACAATTATTCTAAAATATTTATAGAGGCTTTTTCTAAATTGTAACTCAAAAATTTCTTTCATGAAAATACCTCCAATTTGTGTTGTTCTAGACATGGAGTGGAAAAGTATAAAATATATTGCATTAATTAGATTGTCTATTACTACAATAATAGAATCATGTTGTCTCACAGTTTTGGGAAAATCAGTGATAAAATCAAAAGAGATAACTTCTCATTTCAACTCTATAATGGGTAAAGGGATTAGTTGTTCAATTGCTTGTTGATGATCCACCTTAGCTTTCTAGAAATCTAAACTCTTAGCCAAATGCTTCAATGCTTCCCTTTTAATGCTAAACCAATAAAATTCCTTTTGTAATGTTATGATCAGATTTTGATATCTAGGATGATCTGAAAAAGGTCTATGATCACGTTAATTCAAAATTAGTTTCTTCAAATCATAACCATTTGGGACATATATTATATTTTTTAAAGTTAACAATCCATATTGATTTTTTTCATAACCATGCAGCTCTATATGATGTAACTTTTGTCGCAATTGCTAAAAAAATTCATGTTTTAAAGTTGCTACCCTTATTTTCTCTTCAAAGTTTGTCTTTGAACTACTAAGATAAATTTCAGTAATTTGATTTACATTTCTTCTTAGGGAATTTACTACTTTATTCTCTTTCTATTTTATATGCTTGATGTCAAATTCAAACTCACTTAAAATTTTCATCCACATTGCCTATCTAGCATTCAAATATGATTTGATGAAAAACTACAGCTTATGTGGTTAATAACAAGAGTAAACTTTCTTGCCAATAAGTAGTTTATCCATATTTTCAATGCATGCATAACCTTAGCTAATTACAAGTCATAAACATCATAATTCTTCCCACGAGTTCTCAATTTCATTGTTTCATAAGTAACTACATATTTTTCCTCCATTAATACACCACTCAACCATCCAAGACATGCATGTGCACATACAACATTATTTTTTCCTCGTCCATCTCATTAAGATTGGGGATACTATCAATAATTATCTCAATGTATCAAAACTCTCTTGACACATTGATATCTAATTTAATTTTACTCCCTTATTTTGTGAAGAAGCGATGGGATAGGATAATTTATAAAAACATTCTATAAATCTCCTGTAATACCTAGTAATTCGCATGAAATATATAATACGTACTACATCCTTAGGTATTGGCTAGTTTAAAATTGCCTTAACCTTTTCAGGATCAACCAATATTCCTTTTTCAGAAATGATGTTCCCCAAACATTGGATTCTATCTTTATAAAAAGCACTCTTGTTGAATTTTGTATACGACTAATGTTCCCTTAATGTCTGTAACAGTAATCGTAAGTGCTCTTTGTGTTCTTCTTGGTTTTTCAAATATATCAGAACATCATCAATAAAAACCAATATTAACTTGTTTAGATACTTATTGAACACACTATACATTTGGCACATAAAAGTAGCATGTGCATTGGTAAGGCCAAGAGGTAGTACCATGAATTCCTATTGTTCATACCTCGTTCAAAATGTAACCTTGTGTATGTCCTCATCTTTGATTAATTAATGATAGCCTAATATAAAGTCTTTTTTTTATAACATTGTTTGCCCTTTAACTTGACCCAAGAAATCATTTATTTTGTGTAAAGGATATTTATTTTTAATTGTCATTTTATTTAACTATATAATAATCTATGCACATCTTGAAAGTCCATATTTTTCTTTACAAACAACATTAGGGATCCCAAGCAGAAGTTATAGGTCTGATGTATCCTTTATCCATTAATTCTTGTAACTGGATTTTCAATTCCATAAGTTCAGGGATACTCATTCTATAGAATGCTTTGGACACCTACGTGGCTCCTAGTACCAAGTCAACTGAAGAATGTATGTTTCTTATTGGTGTTAATCCTAGATTTTCTTTAAGGAAACCATCTTTAAATTATTTATTACAACAAAATCATTTAAATTTTGTTCTTTTGTTTTTCATGTTTTCTTCCATCTGAACAATAAATAGTTTAAGGCCTTTTTCGGCACACCTTTTCAGCTTCAAGGATGAAAATTTTCAAGTGGAGATATGTATAGGGATTCCTTTAACACCCTGAATATGCTTTGGACACCTACGTGGCTCCTGGTACCAAGGGAATGTATGTTTCTTCTTGGTGTTAATCCTAGATTTTCTTTAAGGAAACCATGTTTAAATTATTTATTACAACAAAATCATTTAAATTTTGTTCTTTTGTTTTTCATGTTTTCTTCCATCTGAACAATAAATAGTTTAAGGCCTTTTTCGGCACACCTTTTCAGCTTCAAGGATGAAATTTTTCAAGTGGAGATATGTATAGGGATTCCTTTAACACGCTGAATATTTCCTTCATTAATTACATAAGTAACATTTTTCTCTAAATAGTTTATCACATATTTTTTTTCCCTCCATCCAATCCATTCCAATCACCAGATCATAAGAACCTAGAGTTAGTACATCGAATTTTAATTTTGTTTTACATCCATTCAATTGTAGAGAAAAATGTTCGACCCAATTTTTTACCTTTATTTTTGTCCCTGTAGCTATATGAATCAACCATGAATTTTTAAAAATTTAAACTTTTAATTTGCATCCTCCCACATATTGTGAGCTGACATAACTAAAACTAGCTCCTGGATCTACAAAAATAGTTACAAGCTGTTCTAGTATAATACCTTAAATTTGGATCATGGCTGACTAATTCTCTTTTAGTTTGTCTTCTAAGCTTGCATTTATATTTGGTATATTTCTAGCTATGTCATTGAAAATATATTATTATTTTATCACATGCAATGATCGAAGAAAATCAGGTTCCTCGCAGCCCCAAGATTTCAATGATTCTCTCTCTACGATCACTTATTCCTTTATTATTTAAATCATTATTTTTGGAACTAGATTGATATTTTGTAGGTTGTCACTAATTATTATAGTTAAGAATATTATAGTGATGGTATTTACTAAAATTGTTTAGAGCAATGAATTTTGATTTCTTAAATATGGTTCTGAACATATTTTTTAATTTATTAAGCAGGTATTTAGAACCTTTATTCTTCTATTTGATCAACTGATAAGAGATTCTTTCTTCTCTTACAACTTCATCCATGGTATTCATTTTTTCAAATTAAATTCTCTTCTTCTCTAGGAGAGGAAGACATGTCAAAAAATGTTGTACCTTCACTTTTTCTTATTTCATGTATGAAACATATCTTAACAAGTTTGTCAATTTTTCCTGAAATTGATCCATACTCAGCTTTTGCAACCTTATTTCATGAAATTCTTTATCTTGGTCATCATAATATTTTTTACTTAGATATTTTTCATAGAATTATTTTTGAATTATTTTTGAATTAGTTGTGAATTTTTCTTTCTTCATCCCACCATAGGAGGATTTTCCTCATATTTGGAACACTAATAATATGGCCATTAAATTTTTGGTGTATTCATATAGTTGAAAATACATAGTGATATTCAATAACCAGGCTTTTGCATCTTCTTTTTTGTCTCCATGAAATGTTGTTTGTCTAATATTATTGAGCTCTCGATGGAGTTTCATTTACCTTTTCTTTCTTGACTTAGTAGACATTGGATATATTTTGTTTGATTCTTCTTCACTTTCACACTTGTCATATCTATTTTTAGACTTATCATATTCATTTTCAACAATTTTCCGCTTTAAGGGGTCTTGTGTATCCCCTTCTACATATGTATCTACATGTTTATGTGTTGCCTTATTAGTCAACTACTTAACGATCTTCTTCTAATATGTACTTGCCTTTGACAAATGCTCATTGCTAGCTTTGATATTGGTTAGTTCTTGAATCAAGTCTCTCACAATGTTAAGAAATAGGGTTGTTGGAGGTGAATTTTCATCTCCCGACTTACCGAAAATTTGTTCTCCTACACCAGGAGATATCACATAAGGCTCTGGAATTTTTGTACAATATATTTTCTTTCTTTCGTGCATCATTACAAAAAATCAGAGTTAGTTTTTTTTTTTTTGAGAGAGAGAAACTAACATTTTTTTCATTATTCCTGAAGTTGTGGTTTGGCCCTTAGGCCTCAACCTTGAAACTAGAAATTTGATACCACATGTAACATGCCTCACATACCTACTTAAAATAATTTGTAACTATAATTACTAAAAAAAAAAAAATTCAGAACACTATACATATTATATCACTCTGTACCTTTTAATTACACAGAGTTCTGGTTTTTACTTCCTTAACTATCAATGTAGTTGGAGTAAAGATAATTTATTGTGTAATACATTTATTTCTTGTTGTATAATTCATCCTTTATTGACTAGGCATACCTTTTATGTGTACCCAAACTTACTTTGCATATTTATTTGTTCTTATATATACCCATGCAATGGTATTATGTTTCTTGACACTATTCAAGTATTTGAACTATACACTAGGATCTATCATTTATAATAAATAATAGCTTATCAGTGAAATATTAACACCCTTTGGGCCAAGATGATTTTCTACCCATCGACATGGTCTATATTATCCTTTTATTAACATTGATCACAAAAATTTGATGGTGTTCAATATTTTTCATATCATATTGAAATGTCACAACTCTCACACCATATGAAACCTTTGGCACGTAGTTTATTTCAATGATATGGGAGATATTGGATTATGAGATGGTCCATAAATTACACATGGAAATATTATGCATATGCCACATGGTGATAAGCCATGTGACTTCTCATGGCTTATTTATCCTACTCATTTTCTAGTGTCATGATTTTGTTCCCACATTTAATAGTGGAGGGTCATTTAGGTTTTCCAAAACCAAATAACACTAATCTAAAAATCCAATTTTCTCCTTTGGTTTTTGTTTCTCGCGGCCAAAGCGTAGCATTACTCTACAATGTCCACGTTGGTTTTTTGATTCCATAATTGGTTCATACAAGTGTTAGTATTTCAATGCATGGGTGTAGCTAACGTTACATGCAACATAGTGTATATGTCAATGCGTTGGAAGTTTTGTCTGATTTTTAATCTATACTCTATTTTATTAGTCCTTGCCCCTTCAGGGCTGGCAGGGACTATAGTATTCGGTTTTGGTCGGTGGGAATTAGTTTGGCACGGTAATCCACGCTCATCTGTAAGCACATTTTAACTTAACCCAAAGTATTTTGGCATGACACAATCACCAATGCATTTTTAAATTTTAATTACACTTTCACGTGCTTTTAACCAATCAAATAAGTCTTCGTCTTATTTGGCCTCAGATCGAGGTATACCATCGGAAAAGTTAGGAAAGGAGTTCGGAAGGAGTTAGGACAATTGCAATGTTTATTGCAATGAATTAAAACACTGTCGCCTGCATGAAGTAATGCTATCGCAAAGATAGCATTAGTTCCCCAACATTTAATGCTATAATGGATATAATGGATATAAGCTAAAGCAAGTTCGCAAGTGTGCATGCATGTTGTTGTTGAGGTGCCCATGGTTGAAGTTGGCAGCTGGTGTCGAGCATATGTGTTGTCGAGCATAGGGGCAGTGATCGCATCTTGATAAGAGGAGAGCTTGAATGCTTGAATAAGGGGAAAGCTTCCGACCTGCGTGGGAGTCTGCCATGCCTGCAAGTTGATCGAATGAGTGAAAGAAATGCTGCTATCTGATGTGGGTGGAGACGCTGATTCAACTATAGAATGCATATTCTCCAGTCCAGGATCACATTGTTCCTCTTCTACAGACAGAGAGGTCAAACACAGCATCTAGGCGCAAAGCCTGCACAGGTGATGATTTTACTCCTGCAATAAAATCTAGAATAGAATCATCTTAATCTATGGATAAGAGACTCTAATTTGTCTGTGTCTGTCTTTAATATTTCTTCCCTTTCCTCTGCATTACATGAAAGTATACTGATGACCTTTTCACACACATTTAAATGGCTTTACCATAATTTAACATTGAAAGAAAGAATAGAGAATTTTTGGTAAATTTACCAGTAATTGAGCTCTTGAGGTTACGGTATTGAAATCTCAGAAGACGTCGTTGGGCCATACTCTGATTCTCATCTTCTTGTTCTTTTCTACTAGGCCCATTGTTCTTTTGTTCTGAACCTTCTCCACCCTGAGAAGAATGTTGCAATCTCTGAACACACCCTCCATTCACCTTCCCTGATTTCAAATAAAAACGACCATCAAACATATCGCATTAGTATAAAAATTGACTCAAACACTTTCTGCAGAATGCTGGATGCTCAATAGTTACATTTAAAGCAAACTAGTCAAAAAATAAATTGGCAACCACAAAGTGCATCCATTTTCATACCTCTTTGCATAATTTCCTCTGAAGCAAAAATCTCTCCACAGCAAAATACTCATTAATTATGCAAAAATTTCAGTCTCACAATGTCATATTTTATGTTGTAATTGCTAGAAGTTAGAATACTCATTACAGTTACAAGCTGCTATTTCATTTACATATTCTAGATTCTATCCTTGTTTGACAAAAATTGTCACTTCGTTTTTGCAGACACAGATTCAATAACCATGCAAAACCGATTATCCATCTAATTAAGAAACTCAAACTCCATTCTCTAACTCTTTTAGATCTGCCGAGCTGGCCATTTACCTCGTGCAGAAACGCTGCCGCAGTTAACAACAACTCACTTATCTCTCATTTAAGACAGTCCACAATACTCAATATCTGCAAGCGTTTAAACTTAAAATTGCGAAACAAATCTTGCCAGATTTCAATCAAAATTAAGTCGCAAAGTTACCTGAAAAAAGACCGTTTTGTAGTATCATTACTACTGCCCACATGGTGACTTGGTCGAAAAGTGGCATTCAGAAACCAAAGGTGCTATATGGTACTCGTCATCCTATCCCACCGAAAGCCTTGTGAATGCTTCCAAAATTAAGCGTGTAACTATAATACGAAATGCGCATTAGGACCTCAGAAAAGAGAATTTTAGCTCTGAACCCAAACTTTACAAGAGGAAGACATAGAATAATATAACAGCTTACATGCAAATGAAAACGTGGAGGAAGGAGGTAGTGTCGTGTGCAGGGGGGAAATGGCATGGGTCATCATGCTTCAACCTACACGTGTAATGCATGCAGTTAAACTTTTGATGATCCGTTTCTGGCCTTGCTCCTACTTCTGGAACTACAGATTATGATGAAGAACAATAAAATTTGCCAAGAAAATCTCAAATTCACACTGAAGACATGGAAATCATGAGAAATTTGAAGGGAGAAGAGTCTCTAGCTGCTCGATTTCGATTTTGTACTTTTTCTGCAACTTTTTATAGTGCCAAGCACTACTCCAAGAACCGCCAAGATTATGACAAGCTTTAATGTCATTTTCCTGGGCGTTTTATCTGCAAGCGACCGAAACTGGGGATCATAAAACTTTTCTCTACCAAAATGAATTCGGCAACTTCTGCTTAAAACTTCTCCTTCGCTCTTCGTGAAACAATTTTTAGGTGTTCAAGACATTGCATCGGACACACATTTTGAACAATTGACAGAGGACAATTCTAAAGACTGCACAACTTGAAGCTCGAAAACAGATTTGCACGGATAGCACTTGCTGCTGTTTGTAAAAACATAGTTGACCCACCGTAGGTAAACTTGACGAACTGCTCGTTGCTGGAACTTGGAAGCCCGATGGATTAACCTAAGAATCTAGGCAAACGAGAGAGTCAAAACAAAAAAAAATTACTATCACTAATCTATATTTGGCTATTCAAATGTAGATTCAATTCAGCATGAGATTTCTGGGGCTATTTCACCATTAGATTTAGGATTAGACAAGGATATGGCTCCCTATAATGGGGCCGCTTTACCGATTATGATATCTGAATCTAAAGAGCTCAAAGAAATTCATGAACCAACAACAGGATTTGGAATTCAATATGTTAACTCAAAGGCACAGACTTCATCTTGTAACAATCAAATATATGGAATTAAAATGAACAAGCCACATGATTCTAACAACACTAGCTGCCTGATAGAGCATTTCTTTGTTGTGGCCCACTTCGGAATGATTTTTCATGCAAAGCTTTTTCGCATTTTTTTTACATGCTAAAGATTTGGACTTTTTGTTTGACTATTGACAGGGCAGGGACTAGCTGCCCCGCAGCCACTCTTGTTTCTTCTTGTATTGTAACTTCATTTCTCTCCCTCTACATATTTGGTTGTGTAACTTTAGGTACTCATTGAAAGGAATGTAATGAAGACAAATCTTTTCTTATAATCCTATAATGTCTTCTACAGGTATTACCTTCATTAACACCTAGTTTTTAGAACTTGAATTCGAACTGAGATTATTTTTTTTGTCTATAGTTTTGGAGTTATAAAACAAAGGCTTTGATACTAAATTTATCTTATGTTCATGATGGCAGGACACGGTAGTGACTTCCAGTTCTAGTCCTGGAGGTCGAGTCTCAAGTCCACAAGTTTTGTTTTAGTTGTAGAATAGAAACCATAGAGTTTTTTTAACCTTTAAAAACTAAGTTCCTATTACCAGTGCTGTGCATATAATGGAATAGCCATGAGATTAATTTTCTAACCTATTAGTATTATTTACTATTTTCTTAATTCAAGTTTCTAAATCGGTTTAGATCATTAAATCACAAAGGAATGAAATTATTTGTTTTTTTTAGGTTTTTCCTCTAAACCTAGGCTATCAATAATGAAACAATAGGTCCCAATTAATATTTTTCACTCGGTTTTTACAAGCCTTACCTTCAGCTAGGTTTCCCTAATTCTTAAGTTAACAAGGTGAGTGTAATTCTATTTCTTGAGGATTATATTAATTATAATTTGTCAATGTATGTTGCAAGATTAGCATAGGTCAAAGTAGATAATTCTTTTTCAAGTGATTACGTGGATTTCATTTCATTAACTCATCTTCCCTTTTATTTCTATAACTTTGTTTTAGATGCTTCTTTTCAGGTTTATAACTTATTTTTATTTTTTGGTTGTTGGTATGGATTTATGGAGATACATTTTTTGTTGTATACATCTTACAAGTTAATCCATAAACACAAAGACTAAAATAGGTCTTCTTCTTATTACACGAGGTTGTAAATCTTTAATTCACTGAGAATTTTCCATATGCTCTATTGGTAGCAGCTCTGAATTTTTTTAGTCTCTAAATCAACACCAACGTTTCTTACTATATTTTTAACCCTACAACTGTTAGGTTTTGTAGTAAGATCCTAGACATTTGGGACTATGGAATCTTTTTTTTAAGGGTTTTTGGGTGTATATTTGTTTTATTTTTATTTCATTCTTAATATTCTTTGAATTTGATACTTGATATAAGAATGTATTTGTAATAGATAATGTAGCTATATCTATTTTTGTAATGAATGGAAATATTCAATTCACCATTACTCTTCTTTTATGGTTGCCTTCGTTTCTTTTATAAAATATCTTACTTTACTCAATCCCAATTTCGTAGTAACATACACTAGTATTCTTTGGGAGCTCATTAAGACAAATTATAATTTGATACTATATATAATACCTTATTGCATGGTGTTCCTTTTTATTCTTTTAATTTTGTTATGTATTGTAAACATCATTTATTTTAAGTTAGTACTCTTAATGGATAGTCCTACCTAATTATTTATGTCCTCACATCCTAATTCAATTTACTTGACTACTATAACAATGACACATATCATTTGCAATAATCTTGAACAACATATATATAATTATTTTATGAGTTCTGGTATTTTACTTCAATTAGACAATAATATTCTATTAATGATTAGACCTAAACTTTTAAGGGATATATATAATTCAACATAGTTTATAGAATAGGGTTTTGATTCTATAATTCATGCTAATTGTTTTATTTTTCTTTTTAATAATACCCTTTGATACATCCTTAAATCGATAGCATAGTTGATGATGGTGTAATAAGATATCATTATGTCATTATTTTATCCTCAATTAAACCTTATTTATTATTTATTATTTATGACTATCCACATTCCACTAAATTTCCAAAGCTTACTTCTTCGCTCACCAGACTGCGATATAATTGAATCAAACATTATAGTAATATTTTTAAATTTTCATTCAACTAAACTCACAAATAGGCTTGCATGTAAAACAAGTTAAAGGAATACTGAAGGTATTCCATGTTTCCTTACCTAGGTTTATTCACTATATTCCCTAACAACAACTTTAATTTTATTTTACGAAAGAAGCCTTGCTTCTCAAATCTAGGTTAGGATCTTCCCTAATTTTTAAGGTTTATAATTGTGAGAACTGCCTAATTAATAACCTTTGTTCAAAAGTAATTACCTTGACTATCTAACATAGTAAATTATGATTATTTCAGAAATATCCAATAGAAGGCGTAACATAACACACAATAATTAATTACAATTTAGAATTAAGTCACGAAACAACATTGCCTAAGTGTAATTAGTTGATTGGGAATTTTCTGGGAGAAAGCATGTTGCTTCTAACAAAGGAATTGCATACAAAAATATCGTGCTAAGACCTATTTTCCTTCCAAAATCAAAACCCTCTTGCATTCCTTAGTTGTTTTCTTATACTTCTTTGCAACATATTTTTCTCTTAGGAGCATATTTTTTAGGGTATGCACCCTTTGGTTACCTAGGATTTCTATTTAAAATAAGAAAAATCCTTTCTTTTTCTTTAAAGGACACATTTCTCCCTTATTTTCTATTTTCAACCAACTTACCATTTCTCTCTAGATAAGTGTTGAGCATAATCTTTCTCTTCGATTATGCTATTTTTATCTTTATCGACTTTATCCTTGGGATTTTTAGGTGATTATTTGGGAAGGTCCACAATGTGGACTTAAACACTAACATATTTTTTTAGAGTAGAAATACATCTTTATTACCCAAGTGCTCTTTCCATATTATTTCCATAAAACTCATTTATTAATTTAATGAAATAAAATTTAATTACATAATCAATAGTTTCACTCTTGGCTTCCATAGCCATTAAGTTCAATAATAATTCAACATTCTAAAAGTACTAATGTCTTCAAAATCTAACACGTAGGAGTGTCACTAGTCCTACCGTCATTTTATTTAACAAACCTGTTTTTTTTTTAACAATAGAATAAGAAAGAGTAGACACAAGAGTGAAGGGATGACAAAACCACAGAGGGGCACTCACATATGTCAGCACACAATATGGGTACATTTAGGTTAATAAGCACAAGTACCGACCCTAGAATTATTGAATATTGTGTGAGATATGAAGACAAAGTTAGTGAATCTCCATGTAGGACATAAGTAGTTCTTGAAAGTTAGTGAGGAATAAGAGAAAATCATTAAAAAATTGATAGACAATTGCAATCCCAATTGTGTGGAAATAGTAATGGGGGAAGGGGATCGTAGAGAGACATCAAATTAAAAGATATGGAAAGAGGTGGATGAAATAAAATAAGCTAGATCTAAATCAGACGAAGAGCACAATTTACAAAAAACTTTCTTAAAGCCTACAAAGAAGCCAAAAATGGCATTACAATGATAGTTCAAGAAGATCAAATCCACAACCTATAGTGGCTATGTAAAGAAGAAACTGAAGCATGAATAGTTAATCTCAATAGGTATTATTAGGTTTATGACTATTCTACTGAATTAAAAGAAAAATTAACTACTTGCTAGTGAGAAGGGAAAGCTTCCTTATGGTGGGAAGAAGCAAGAACAATACATAATTTTGAAAATAAGGATGTCAATAGGGAGGAATTTCAATGACTTTTTAAACAAAAAGACTTATGTAAATATTATTTTGAGGACAAATCCATAGAATTTCATGATTTCAAAGCTGTCTAGATGTTAATGGATAATTTAAAAATGAATTTTACTCATCTTTTGAGATATGTACCATATATAGAAGAAGAAAAAGGTAATTCCAGTGCTTTTATAATTTGTCTCGCTCTCTCTTTTAAGGATTGTATTAAGTACGATAATCCTAAAATAATGGATAAGGCCATTAGAAGAGCTAGAATTTTTGACTAGTAAGCAAAGAAGAGAAAAGAAAACATAAAAAATTGGCCTACTAAAAGGAAGGATACATTTGCTCATTGTGAAAAGCGGGCAAAATAGGGATATCAGGGTCAAAATTTTAGGAAAAACATCATTCATAGCCAAATAACATACATTCAAACTCAGGGTAGGTCTAAACAAACATAATTAAGTAATAAGGGGTTTAATAGGAAGTATAAATAATCCTTAGAACACGAGGGTTGTGGAGACCTCTATTTTTTGTGAAATTGTCCTTAAAATAAAATATTTGTACAACATCTACAGAATAATCAATAGGTCTCCATCATTACTGATGTGGCCAAAAATATTCCATGGATATAGCAACCCTAGAAGAGTTCTAGTCAGAGAATCCATACACCATGGTGGGGATAAAAGGTAAAATTTAGAAAACAAATTGTTTCTATTTTGATACACCTTGCTACAATTTCGAGTCATGTTGGCCCCCATATTGTATGAAAATGTAAACTAAAATCTCAAAAATACAAAAATTCATGGCTTGTCAATTTAACTAATAGCACAAAAATAAAACTACTAGTTCGGTGAAGGCATCCCCAGTCATGTTAAACGAGAATCATATGACTATGAATTTAAACATTCTTCCATTAGGTCCATATGATGTTTTGGTTGGGATGGACTAGTTGGAAGGGCAGAAAGAAATTGTTAATTGCCTTGATAAAATTGTTACTTGCACTCTAGAAAATGTAGAGACATAAATTGAAGAAGGCATACCAGAGCCCATTTATAATTTAGAATTAAAGATGGTTGCAAGGAAATTATGTCAATTGTTCACCATTCAAGTGGAGGAGCACTCACGAGATACAAAAACTAAATCCTTGAATGATATGAAAGTAATTCATGACTATCAAGATGTATATGCTAATGAGATTATTGGTTTTCCACCTAAGAGGGATATAAATTATTCTATAAAGGTAATCATAGGAGTAAGACTAGCATCAGAAGTACCTTATCATATGGGTGTACCATAACTAATAGAGACAAAAATGTAGTTATAAAAGTGTAGTTACAAATATTATTAAATAGAGAGTACATGAAACCTAGTTCACACCATGGGGTGGACACGTTCTATTTGTGAAAAGGAATGATGAGAAATTTAGGTTATCTATTCATTATTGAATTATAAATAACTTGAGATCTAAAAATAATTATCCCCTTCCCAGAATTCATGATTTATTTAGCCATGTAGGAGGGGCTACTATGTTTTCCGAAATAGATCTCACATCTGGCTATCACATGTAATATCCCACCGACACCCTAGTACTATTATGGATGGAATAAGCTACATTAGATAGAATGGCTCAAAAGCCATGAAAAATATTAGAATAATTATATAAATGAATAACTTATAGTAAATAAGTAGATGGGATGCATGTACTTGGAATGAGACACCCAAAAATGAAACTCTTGCCAAATAAACTCTTATTGATGAATAAAATTGAGAAATTATTTCATGAGAAGAATTCTTGATGGAATTCTAGATAAGATTAATGGATGGGAGAGAAAAAGCCATTAATTTTCTTAGCTACAAAAAGATGCTAACATTGACTTAGCATAAAAGTGTTGTGGGAGAGAAAGACTGGATTTTATTGAAAAGTCAAGGCAAGAGGATGAAAAGATCCACAAAAGCAGGATGACGCTTAAAGAAACTTTATCATGAAAGAAAAGCTATTAAATACCTGTCAAGAAATCAAGAACAAATTTTGAAATCCTTGGGGCAATAATTCTCATCTTGGGGTGAAGTTGTGGTATAATTTGTGGTTGGGTGGCGAGTGCATTCTCATAAACACGATGTGGTATCGTATTAGTTGTGTGAGTAATTATGAAATTATTTGAGTAGTTTTGAATCATCTCATTACTTATGCAGTGTATAAATTTGGCCATTAATTGTGTACATACAACTTTTTCTATGAATTTTGTGTGTTATAGATGTTTGAAATTTACACCTCGATCGGATTAATGGGCTATACAAGTAGTTTTAATGCTTTTGAATTCTGGAATTACTTCATTGATGCATGAGGACTAACATGGGTGGGTAATAAATGAATATTGGTATATCATTATATATGATAATCTATAGAAATTGTATATACAAATGTAGTAAAGAATGTTACATTCCTCTCAAATTACTATGAATGGTTGAGGATGGATAGTATTTTTATGGGTAGGAAGTATGAACATAAATCTTAAGAAGAAAATAAAAGCTATTTAATATAATTTTAAAATTATAATAGAGAGATTGTTATTCCTCCTTGGAGTAGGTTGACAAGTTTATAATGTTGGCAAGCGCTCTCATATCAGAGCACTTCAACAATTAATTAACCATGTTAATTTATGAGAGAAATAGCTAAAGTAGGTATTGCATATGAAATCCGATTCGTGAATGATATAGACAAGGGAGTAATCTTAGTGTGCCTTGTTAAATTCAAGCCATATCAAATCGACACATAAATATAAGCTTGACTATGGGAAACGAAAATTTAAAATTAAAGTTCTAGAAAATATTGGAGATATAACTAGAATCTACTCGAGGAATCAGGGATTGTAAGAGTTGCGAACAAAAAACTTATTGCACATTAAACCATGTAACCATGATAAGTGTAGTATACACACAAGTGAGTAAGCTTAGCATGCCATGTTGAATGGAGAGAATATCGAATAAGTCATACACAAATAATGTAGAGGAATACATTTTGTTTACATCTGTTCAAGGCCTAAAGGGTTTAAATTTTGTACATTTATTCTAGCTTAAACTGTGATCTGTAAGGTCACCAAAATATCATATTTTCCCAATACGTACAAGTGAAACTTATTTTTCTCATATTTTCCAAATAAATATAAGTGTAACTTCTTTTTCTCATATTTTCTTAGCTTGTCATCCCTATTGTTGAAGGGACAAACTTTCCTTGAATTTGAAGTCTTAAGAATGTAACACATACTAGTGAAGGGACCAAATTTGTATACTTTTTAATAAATAAAAATAGTCAATTATAATTCTGATGTAGGAGTGTTCGACTTAGAGGGAGAAAGTCTTCATACATACTCCAAAAGTCCAAAAAAATCTACAGGCAAGGGAGTGGAGTCCTTTAGCCAGCAATTTCCATGCTTTTCTAGTTTAAGATAGAGCAGAATTAAGAATAAAACATGCTAATTATATTTCTTATGGATAAGCTGTAATAAAGCATTACACTTTAAACCATTCTATGTAAAGCATGCTTTTGTAAAGGATAATGGCAAGAAGGCTTTATCCATTATTTATAAATAAGAGACAACGAGACTCTCAAAGGAGGTGAGTGTCGGAAAGCATTATCACTGGAACTTCTCTCTCTGTTTATCTAAATTAATGGTCTTCTGCTACTTAATAATGATATGTGTGAATATGTTAAATTACTTTCTTCTGAGTTGAAAAATATATAATTCACCTTATTTTTGCAAAATAATGCTTGATTGAAGCCTTCGGGATCATTTTTTTCCTTCATATCGGTGTGTGGAGGCTTTCTACGTCATTTATAAAGTTCTATGGAAAACTCTATTTACACAGAGAAATGATGACATTTTATTAAGCAGAAAACTATTTCAAACTTGAAAATTTATTAGATTTGGTTCATGCCATATCAAGTCTGAACCAATATCGCAATGGAGAAGTGCAAGTAGAGTAGAGAGCCTTTGGAACTACCGAAGTGTGAAACCCAACATTCTGGAACTAAAACATTATAAAAAAGAGCGGAAGGAGGTGCCAGGTCTGCGAGGATGATCACACCACAAAATTGGAGGCAGGAAGAACCAAGTAGTGGTTCTTTGGAGACTACCAATAACGATTACCAATTATCGCATCGGGAAAAATACGAAGGAAGGGCATTACGTATGCCAATAATGTATATTGTGTATAACACATAACTTGGAATATAAAAGCCCCAATAGTGTAATTCCCTTGGAATTAAACCAAGACTGTTTAGAATCTGTGATAGTATTTTGATGAAAGTGCTGATAGTATATTGTATGAATCCCGTACTAAAAGCTCGTTGATAGTGTTTGGGGTAATTGCTCTAGAATTACCATAGCAAAAGAGGCCTATTAGCCAATTAACAAGGGTTGTGGCGATCAGAGAAAAACCCATGAAGCTGTCAGTTAGATGACTGATACGCTAATTCAAGCAAAGAGAGAAATTTTACTTGATATAGATGAAATTGTACCCAGGTTTGAGAGGTTGCCCATATCGCCTGCATTGAGGCCACCAAATTCTATTAAAATATTGTGGTCATACTTGTAGGGCAACACTACAATAGAAATGGATAGAGTGACATTTACTAAAAAGAACAGAACAAATTTGCAAGATGATCAAAACATTGCAACATTGTATAAGTCTATTATGTCTTCAAACATGAAATAAGTAATATAAGGATGAGAGGTCATTAAAACCATACACATCAATATTGTTCTACACAGTTAATGGGATTTCAATGGAATTGTTTGAGTAATTGATTTCTAAACAAAGACCAGGTCAAATAGCTCTACTCTCTTAAAGTACACACAGTCAGGTGTGCACGATGAAATTAAATGCAATATAGATCAACCTCGATCATACACCACTGATACAATACAAATATAACTCCTCCAGTATTGCCAAATTTCCTTCAAACCAACCATTAGAATAACTCACGTATTGAATTGTGCAACATAATAGAATGAAAGGAAAAAGCACTGACTTGATGAACCCATCAGTGTGTCAGAAAAGGATGAAGTGAATTCTTCATGGAAATAACTAGGGGATTGGATGCATACATGCAAGAACAATCAAACAATTTAATTAGAGAAATCAAGGTGTTAAAACCATAGGGAAAAATTAAATGAGGGGATAATGACACAATCACTTAGTAGAATAATATTAAGCCTTAGTAATCACATTTAGGGTTTCCCTACACGGTTTTGGGTCAAATCCTTTTTTTCCATAGAAATACAAAAGGTAAAGAAATAAATACATAGTCATCAAAAGAATGAGAAGGATACATAGAAGTAGATAGGGACAACAAGTAGATGTAGTCTCTGTCCCTTGACTAGGTCGAGTGTATAAAGCCATTGCGCAGAAGTGGAAGAAAAACTCGACGGTTATCTCTTGAAGGGGGGAAGAAACCCCAAACCCTATGGGAAGTAGCCCCAAGTTAGAAATCAAAAGACCAGAATGGTGCAAAATTAAACCTCAAACTCGTAAAAGCTAGCCTCTTAAAACTTATTGTATTTGAGTAGTGTTTTATCTTAATAGAAACATAGAAGGCAAAAGGGATAAGCCAACTAAATCAATAAGAAATACCATTAATTCACCTAAACAAAATCCCCAGTCCTTGTAGTATCAAAATGGAACTTAGAAGATGGGAGAACACCTGATTTGAAATTATTTCAAATAGGTAAGCTTCATTCAACCCCCAATCTTCTGAAAAAGAATTGTGACGTTAGAGGTAGTTGTTTTAGAGTACATAAAAGAGAACAGAGAGAAATGAAACCCCCCATGACAAGCAATGGATCTAGAAACATACCAGCCAAGGCAGAAGTTGAAATACTTGATAATCAGCCTTGTACTGGAACGTGTAAGCCTACAAAGAAACCATAGGAGGGTAGAAAGGGTAACTGTATGCATAACTTCATAAACTTTTATTAGAAAATAAAATATAAGGATTTTATACATGTTGTAAGTAATTATTATTTAACTGCATCGAGCTTTTCCAAATGTGAGAAAAGAAAAAGTTCAAAGGCATATCTAAGGCTCCGAGGGATCAAAATTTCATTTTTTAGGAGAATTGGGGAGAATGGCTTTGCGAGTTCACTAGACAGAGGAAGTGGTCACAAAAACAATGAATTTTTTTCTCTAGAAAGGGGACAAGATGATTACGGTTAGGTGGAATGATCTTGACCATCGACTTATTCTCCACCCATATCCACCATAGCACAACACCCAAAGGGGTACCAAAATTAATGTGAATAAGGTGTATGTGTCGTAATCATATAGGCAAGCGCTACTTCCCAAGCATGACGAGAAAGGGTGTCATTAAGAAATCAAATAAATGAGGACTAGGTGTACGTATATCGAGCAAGGGTTGTAATAAAAGAACAAAAAATGGCTCATAATTTTAGGATCATAATAATTGATGAAGAAATTACGATATATTGTTTTAACCTTCTGTTATTAAGAACATATGACTTAGCCATTATCCAAAATAAAAATTGCCACATAGCAAAGGTAAGGTTGTTGTATAGATCTCAATATAGTAGTTTGACAACTGCAGTTTAAGTAAATTAAAAAAAAGGATAGATAACATGATATAGTAAGGAATTTCCCTTCCATGATGAGTGAAATAAATATACTCCACTTGTAACTCCATAGTATCCTTATTTATCAAATCTAACACATGGGAAATAAACATGTGACCAACAGGTGGAGGGACTATGAAAAGAACGAATCCCTAGTAATAGACATAAATACATCATACAAAAATAATCAATCGAGGTGTGTACCCCTAGAATGATGAGGGTATATCTAAATTGCTATGTATTATGTTAGAATGAAACTTAAAGAAAAACAAAACGTCTATGCTTCCAAAAGGAGGCGTGAAAAATGGTATCAAAGCATAGGCTCCACTCTCAGACCTACTAGGCACTATCACATAATGGACTACAAAAGAATGTCTATAGAAAAAATCATGGGTGATGGCTTGAAGGATAGATAATCTAGTTCTTAAATTATAACGGAGAAACAAATGGATAGATGCACCCAAATTCCAAATAAATTTGGTATCATAAATGGTGATGTGGCATCTAATATGTGAATACTCAGAACTTGTCTAGCAAAAAAATATGAGACGATTTTCTCTATTCTATAAGGACAAAAGGACCTTAAAGGAAAACTTAAAGAGTGAAGGATCATAGAAGTCCAAATTTACATCATTAAATTTCTCGACCTACTAAATTAGACCAACATTACAAGGTATGAATGTTTTCTTAGTAATTTTGATCAAAGTCAATAATATTTTGACAAGGATGAAATTACTATGTATCTCCATCAATTTTGAGTAAATAGGTTGATGTGTTCTGTATTGCATGAAATTATTGAGATAACAATATTCATCTTTTATGATCTATAGGACACCAACAAGAAATATCACAGTATATATGGAAGGTCATTGTTGGAGGTTGATCATCTCCTTGAAATATGAATATTTTCTCTCAAATATGATCAATGAATTAAATTATGCCAAGAATGAAAATGAGATATTCTTGTCACCTCTGTAGAGTGTGTGAAT
Source organism: Pinus taeda (assembly GCA_000404065.3). NCBI lineage: Eukaryota > Viridiplantae > Streptophyta > Pinopsida > Pinales > Pinaceae > Pinus > Pinus taeda. Next base: position 40,352 of record APFE030688160.1, read on the forward strand.
ATAATAATGTAGAATGTGTGAAAATACTAGTGTAATCTCAACCTCAAATTTGAGAAGGGCTCACAAATAACGAAATCTTAAAAGTATGCTATTGGTCCAAAAATATCGAGAGTGTAGTTACATGTGATCTAAAGCATTATCTCTAATCCAACATGGAAAAATACCTCAGAGATAGAGGATGAATAAGTTAAGAGAAGTATAAATTACATCACTCCTTATAAGATTGAACTCATGCAATTAAAGAACGAGTCTCCTAAAGGACCAAACTCTTCAACACTTCAGAAACCATATGGAATCTCTACTCTATGCATAAAATAAGGTTGAATTACATTACTGGGAGAAGATATGGTTGAGTTGGGATCCAACATAACTGATATTGGATAACGATCCACTCTAAAATATGAGGTACGTGTAAAATTCCAAATCTCATTGATAATTTTAATGGAACTAGTTTGGCATACCTTAAATCTCTTGAAAGGACTAATTGTAACAAAACCCTTAAGGTCAAGCAAGGAGGCTGACATAAATTTCACGTAATTAAGGTATTTATAACTTTTTTTTCTCTCATTGTAGTACATACCACCCTTTCAATTTCTTTCCTTGGAACTTCTAAATTGTTATATTGGACAATAATTGATGAATTATATGGTTTGCAATTTTGAAAATGAAAATTTTAGATGTTGAATATTTGAGATTATTGAAGATGGTTTTCATCTCTATGTGAGGAATATTACTCCTTGCACATTGATGAAACAAAAATACTTAGCATGCAGTGATCATTGATTAAGTAAATGAAAAGTATGAAAAACTGAATCTAGAGTCTTTGAACAATTAATTATCTAGGGTTTATATATGTCGTCACTTTTGCGTAATGATGGAGGGAAGCCACTATAGGTTCTCACAGTGAAATAAAGTAGTAATTGAGTTAGTAGATGAAGATACCGAGTATTTTTTGTGTTGAAAAAATTATATAAAACAGAAAGGAGTAGGCAATGTAGTGATAAAATACATAGTCATGATAATGTAAATAAACATAAATAGAAAAAAAAATCATCCGAGCTTAGCTAGAATTCATATGGACAAAAAAAAAATCTAATAAGGAAGACCATGGCTAAAAGTGCACCTCAAAATTTAGAAATAAACACCTAAGGATGGTTGAGTATTATTGTTTTGAACACCTAATAAAGATTTTGAGAAAATGGAATGTGTTAGTAAGAAAACATATAGTTGAAGTAGAGTGATTGTTTTAATTCAGAAGAATAGAAAACAACTTTGTGAAAAGTAACATAGAAATTCTTAGATTTGAATACCATGATAATAGAAGAACAGAATGTAACCCATGGGATAGTACACAAATAATCAAGTATCTATACTATAAAAATGGACTTACTAAAATTCACCATGGGATGAAATCTTGATATACAAAAACTGTGAGTAAAAGGATCTACAAGGGAATATATAACATAGCTATGTAGTGGGTATGAGGATAAAAAATTAATAATCATAAATGATGTTAGCTCCTAAGAAGAGTTAGGAAACTCTAAATTAGTAATGAGGTAATCTCAGAAACAAAATCAAGAGTGGAAACTTGTATTGACAAAATTATAAGGACGGTAACCATTAAGATGAAAAACACAAAGGATTGAAATAACGAAGTAACAAATGGTGAAATTATTTTTTCCAACTCACTTATGAAAAACTTGGGAACCAGTATTAGTAGATAGGAGTAGATAATAAAACAGGTACGGACATACATGGCTAAGTGCACATGAGGTTTTTGTTAATTATAATTAGCCGATATAAGAATAACAAAAATAAGAGATGGTATATAAATCTGTCGGAAGAAAAATAGAATGTTATGAACAACCCTTTGATTCTTTAATTCTATAAGAGTAATGTGTAATATCGCTTCTTAATTATATATATTGAAGTTAGAAATAAACAATGATCATATTGATGGGCACAGTCACATGACCGACTATAATGATATGTCAACAATGCAAATTTTCATAGATACTTGTGCATAGTATGTTGAATGTAGGTGGTGGTTACAAATGATATATTACACATACAAATGGGTTCGAAGGAGAACAAATGAAAGAGTATGGTTCTTTGGATTGAGCCGTCGTACCAAAGAGGATAAAATGATAATGTATATAAGTGTGAAAGATAGGAGACATATAGCCCCTGGTCATAAGGACAAAATGAAATTGCTCACATAATATGAGGGGTTTTTTTACTTTGTTATAAGTACATTGAAACAAGAAAATTAGAACGGTATAATATCAATTAGTAATTTTATGGTTACAAAAAAAAGGAGAGTTGTAGCAGTTTCCATATATCGTAATTAAGAAATAGGTGCGTAATAGATTTCATCTAATTGATTTGAAACTGCACTAGGAAATGTCATGGTAAAACTTCTAATAGAACCCTGCGCAACTTACAAAAGAAGGAAATCTGGCTCAGAAATCAAGTCCTTGCTCGAGTTGAAAGCACAGCGAAGATCTTTACCAATGATGAAACTATGTCAGGATGATATAGAGCAATGAAGAGAATCTATTTACCAAGGTTTCTAGGAAAAGAAACTAGATAATGAACACCAAGGACAATGTTGATAATAGGGGAGGAGAATGTAATATACCTCTGGCACCCTAGTATTGTTATGGATGGAATAAGTTACATTGGATAGAATCCTTAAAAAGCCATGAAAAATATTGGAATAATTATATAAATGAATAATCAATAGTAAATAAGTATATGGGATGAATGTACTTGGAATGAGACAGCTGGAAATGAGACTCTTGTGAAATAAAATCTTATTGGTAAATCAAATTGACAAATTCTTTCATGATAAAAATTATAGATGGAATTGTATATAAGCTTAATGGATGGGAGATAAAAATAAATTAAGCTTCTTAGATGGATAAATATGCTAATCTTTATAAAGCATAAAAGCATTATGGGAGGGAAAGGTGGACATTTATGGACAAGCTTAGGCAAGAGGATTAAAAGATCCATGAAAGAGAGACATCCCTTAAAGAAACTTTATCGTAAAATAAAGGTATTAAATACCTATAAAGGGATCAACAAAAGGTTGTTGAATCCTTGGGGCAAGAATTCTGAGCTCGGGGGGAACTTGTGGTATAATTCAATGTTGGGTGGTGAGTGGGTGGTCAAAAGTAGACTGTGGTATAGTATTATTTGGTGAGTAATTAATAAATTATTTGAGTACTTTTGAATCATGTCATTAATTATGTAATATATATATATGGGCATTACTTGAGCACATACCGTTTTTTCTATGAGTCTTTCATATTATAAATGTTTGAAATTTATGCTTGTATTGGATGAATAAACTCTATAAGTACTTTTAATGGTTCTGAATTATGAAATTATTTCATTGATACATGTGAACTATCTTAGGTGGTTATTAAAGTAAGATTGGTATATTGTAATAGATGATAATTTATAGAAATTGGATATACAAATGTATTAAAGAATCTTACATTGCTTCCATAGTACTATGAATGGTTTAGGATGGATTCTATGATGGGTAGACAGTATGAATATAAATCTCAGGAAGAGAATAAAAGCTATTTAATATAATTGTAAAATTCTACTAGCCAAAGTGTTATTCCTCCTTGGAGTAGGCTAACAGGTTTATAAAGTTCGCAAGCACTCTCATATCATAGCACTTCAACAATTAGTTACTCTATTAATTTATGAGAGAAACAACTATACTAGGGATTGCATATGGAATCCAATTAGTGAAAGATACACACAAGGGAGTAAGCTTAGTGTGCCTTGTTAAATGCAAGGCATATCAAATCGACACACACATAGAAGCTTAATTATGTGAAATGAAAAGTTAAACATTAAATTTTTGGAAAATATTGGAGATATAACTATAATATCTTCGAGGAATCAGGGATTGTTAGAGTTACGAACTGAAAAATTATTTCACACTAAGCCATGTAACCATGATAAGTGTAGTATACACACAAGTGAGTAAGCTCTGAATTCCATTTTGAATGCAAGTCCTATCAAATTAGTGATACACAAGTAATCCATAGGAATTCATTTTGGTTACATCTATTCATGAGCTAAAGGGTTACAAGTTTATAGATTTATTTTAGCTTAAAATGTGATTTGTAAGTGTACCAAAAATATCGTCTTTTCCTAATACATACAAGTGCAACTTATTTTTCTTATATTTTCTCATCTTCTTATCATTGTTGTTGAAGGGACAAACTTTCCCTGACGTTGGAGTCCTGTGAATGTAACACAGACTAGTGAAAGGACTAAAGTTGTATGATTTTCAATAAATAAAAATGGTTAATTGTAATTATATCAAAACATTGTGGCCATACTTGCAGGGAAACATTACAATAGGAATGGCAAGAGAGACTTTTAGAAAAAAAAAAACATAACAAATTTGCAACATGATCAAAATGTTGAGAGATTCTATTATTCTATTATGTCTTCAAACATGAAAGAAGTAATATGACACTGATAAGCCATTTAAACCATACATATGAATATTGGTATACACTATTAATAGGATTTCAATGGAATTGTTCCAATAATTGATTTATGGGGAAAACCCAAGTTAAATATCTGTAGTCTCTAAAAGTACAAAGGAATAGATGAGCATGACGAAATTAAATGTAGTATTGATTAATCCATATCATACACCACCGATACCATTTGAAAATCACTCCTCTAGTATTGCCATATTTCTTTCAAACCAACCATCGGAGTAACTCAAGTACTGAATTGTGCAAGAAAAGAGAATGGAAAGTGAAACCACTGACCTTAGGAATCAAACAATGTGTTAGGAAAGGATGAAGTGAATACTTCATTGAAAGAGCCAGTGGATTGGATAAATACTTGTGAGAACAATACGATAAGCTAATTTAGGAAAGCATTGTGTGAAAACCACAGGGAAAATTAAACAAGGGAACAATGTCATAGTACCTTAGTAGAATAATATTAAACCTTAGTAATAGTATGTGGGGTTTCCGTACAGGATTTTGGCTGAATGGGAATTTTTCCAATGAAATACAAAATGTTAAGAAATAAATATATACTCAACAAGATAATGATAAGGTTACTTGGAAGTAGAGGGGGGCGGTGATAAAATACATGCTTTTCCCCTTGACCAAGTCAAGTGTATACAACCTTTGGGCAAAAGTGGGAGAAAAAATCCACTATTATCTCTTAAGGGAGAAGAAAACCCCTAACTCTATGGGAAGTATCCCCAATTTAGAAATCCAAAGACACAAGTGGTGGAAGATTAAACCTCAAACTCGTAAAAGCTATCCACAAAGACGTTACTAATTTCAATTATGGGTTTAGCTTACAACAAGTAGATAAGGCGCAAGGGATAAACCAACAAAATCTGCAAGAACTACCATTAATTTATCTTGAACATAAGCGCCAATCCTCACAGTATCAAAATGGCACTTAGAGGATGGGAGAATACCTTATTCAAAGTTATTACAAATGGTGAAGATTTATTCAACCCCTAATCTCAAAAAAAGGAACTATCAAGTAACAGGTAGTTGTTGTAGAGTACATAAAAGAGAATGGAGAGAAATGAAACCCACCACGACAAGCAATGGTTCTAGAAACATACAATCTAAGCCACAAGTGGAAATCAATGAAAATAAACCTTGTACTAGAATGCGCCAATCCAGGGAAGAAACCATAACAGGGTAAACAAGGTAACTATATACATAACTTCATAAACTATCAATAGAAAAGAATATATAAGGATTTCACAAATGTTGTAAGTAATTGTTATTTAACTGTACCATGTTTTTTCAGATGTGAGAGAAACCAAATTTCAAAGGAATACCTGAGGCCCTGAGGGATCAGAACACCATTCTTTAGGATAATTAGGCAGAATGGCATTGTGACTTCACTAGATAGAGAAAGAGGTGACAAACAGAGTGGAATATTTTCTCTAGAAAGGAGAGAATCTAATTAGGGTTATGTGAAATGATCCTGACTGACGACTAATTCTCCACCCATCTCTACCATATCACAACACCGAAAGCAGGTACCAGGATGCATTCGAATAAGGTGGACATGTCATAAGCACATAAGCAACTACTGATTCCTAAGCGTGAATGCAAAGGGAGCCATTAAGAAATCAAATAAATGAGGAATAGGTATACATATAACGATGAAGGGTTGTAATAAAAGAACAATGAATTGCTCATAATTTCAAGATCACAATAATCAATGAAGAAATTACGATATATTTTTGTAACCTTCTAGTATTAACCACATACAACTTAGCCATTATCCGAAATAAATATTGTCACATAGCAAAGGTAATGTTGTTGTATAAATCCCAATACAGTGGATGTATTATTGCAGGTTAAGTGAATTAAAAAAAAGGGTCGATAACATGATATAGTGGCGAAGGTCCATACCATGATGAGTGAAACAAATATACTCCACTTGTAACTCCATAGTAGCCTTATTTATCAAATATGATGCATGAGAAAGAAACATGTGACCAATAAGGGGATGGAGTATTAAAAGGAAGAATCCCTAGCAATATATACAAATACATCAAACAAAATCAATAATCAGAGCATGTAACCTTATAATGATGATGGTATATCTAAACTGGTATGTATTAAGTTAGAATGACTCTTCAAGAAAAAGAAAAAAAATTGTGCTTCCAAAGGGAGGTGTGACATCACCAGCTAAGAATTAGAGAAGAGGAGATTCGAAAAAAATAAATTTGAACACAGTATGGAAACTACGAATTTACGGTGTCCCCTTTCAAACTTATAGGTGCACCTCATACTTTCATGTGCTTAATGAACAACATATTTAGTAAATTTTTGGAGTTCATACTGATATTTATAAACAACATAATAATTTATTCAAGGACACAAAAGGAACAAAAGAAACAATTAGGAATAGTTTTGTAGATTTTACATGAAACCAATTGTAGGCTAAGTTCAACAAATGTAAATATTATCAAGACAAATTACAATATCTAAGACATGTGATATCTAATGTTGGGATATAAGTGGATCTCGGAAAGGTAATGGACATTTGTAATTGGCCAATTCCTAAGGATGTGGAAGATGTGAGATTATTCATGGGTATAAATTAATATTATCGTAGTTTCATAGAGATATTTTTTAAATTAGATCACCCCATAACATCATTGCAAAATAAAGGGGTGAAATTCAACTGGAATAAAAAATGTCAAAAAATCTTTGAGCATTTAAAAATTTTACTTATTATTGCCCCTACGATGAAAATAAGATATCCTGATAAGTATTTTGTAGTGTGTACTGACACTTGTTTGAATACACTACGAGGGGTTTTCATGCGACAAGATCATGTGGTGGCTTATGAATCCTACAAACTAAAAGAGCATGAAAGAAAATATGTAGTTTATGATATTGCGCTATCTCTAGTTACCCATGCACTTAAAATGTGGAGGAACTACTTAGTTGGTAATAGCTTTACCTTAGTTACTAATCAGATGAGTTGATTTTTTTTATCCAATTTGACATGAATGTAAGGAAAGATAAATGGATGGCCTTACCGAGTGAATATGGCTTTGACAATAAGCATATAAGAGAAAAACAAAACAAAATGATGGACACGCTGAGTTGAGGTAGAAAAAAAAATTGTGAAGTAACAATCAATAATATTGAAATGGATTTCATTGAACAGAATAAAATGAAAACAATAGAAGATAAGTGTTATAATCAAATTTTAGAAAATTTGAAAATAAAAACTGACCATGGAAAATGAATAGATTATGAAGTTAATGAAAAAGGGTTTTTAACAATAAAAAAAGGCTTTATGTTATAAATGTGTCCCAAATTAAATGATTGATAGTAGATGAAAACCACAAAATACCCTTCTTACCTCACTCGAGGTATCAGAAACTGATCATTGTTGTTAAAATGGAAATTTTCTGGCTTGGTATTAAGAAGAAAGTAGATGAATACTTGGAAAAATGTTGAGAATGTTAATCCTTTATATTAGAAAAACCACTCTAAGAACGAATAATGAACCCTCTACCTATACTAAAATGGAAGTGGCAGGTGATTTCATTAAATTTTATTACTCGATTAAATAGGAACTAGAAACAACACAATTCTATTATGGTAGTGATCAAAAAATGGTGTAAGGCTTCTTATTTCATACCTATTTAGTCTAGTTATGAAGAAAATGAGGTGGAACAATTATTCATGAAGAAAATTTTAAGGCTTAATGAAGTACCAAAGATTCCTATATTATTTAGGGATGCAAAACTCACTTCCAACGTTTGGAAACCATTGTTTAATAGAATGGGTATCCAAATAAGTTTTAGTACTACATACCATCCAAAAATAGATATTAAAATTGAAGGGGTGAACTATGTCCTTGAAGGCATGATAAACATGTACTTAACAAACCAACCCACAAAATTGAAGGACTATCTACATGTAGTGGAGTTTTCCTACAACAATAGAAATCAGACATCACTAAAGTTGAGCTCTTTCAAGGTTCTGTACAGAAGGAAGTGCCATATTCCCTTAAGTTGGAGTTGGCTTGATGATAGGATTGTGCTAGGGTTGGATATGATACAAGAAATAGAACAGATGGTGAAAGAAATCGAATGAAACCTAACAGCATCGAAGGGTAGGAAGAAAAAGTTGGATAGACTTAAAAAGGACAAATAAATAATCTAAAGTGGGTTAACATCTACATATTAAAGTACCATCAAAAAAGAGTTCCTTGAATTTGGGTTACTATTTTAGGAAATCCCGTTGGATTTTTGGGCCATTTTAGATACTATCCAGGGTGGTAATAGTCGCCTACTGACTAGCACTACCATCCCATATTAATGTTCGTAATGTATTTCATGTTTCTCTTTTGAAAAATTATATCCATTATATTGCTCATGTTATTGATTATAATCTTGTATAGGTCTAAATAGAAGTAGTGTTTTAGGTAAAGCCTCTATAAATTTTAGACCAGAGGAAACTATTCTTTGAAACTGAGTCATCATCCAAGTTAAAGTGTAATGGAAGCACTTTTGGCCGAAGAAGGCCACCTGGGAAATGAAGAATGAAATTAAGGAAGTTTTTCCTACACTATTAGAAGGAAACAAGAAACATGAAAACATCGAAGACCATCTTACATTTTAAGGGGATGTGAAGTGTGACACCCCTAGTAAATTTATCTTCATGACTTCACATTGGATGTGTGACTGAAAATTCAAGTGGTACTAGTAAGGTCTTATGACATCCTAAATATTTATTTTGAGTAATAATTTTTTTTTTGAGTATTGTTATTATTCTTGAAAATATATTAAAGGATGTAATTTTATATTAGACTCCTAACTAAAAAGAAAACAATTGGAATCAATTACTCCCAAGAAGGGGCAGGAGTAAAAGAAGAAAAATCTTTCTTTTTGCAATACAATTAAAATGTTCGCAAAAGAAAACCACCAAATATTTCATGACTTCAGATAAATTTCAGGGTTGGAAACTATGTAAAGGAATTTGTGAGTTAAATGTAGTGATATAGGAGAAAATAATAGTGGCAGATAAATATTAGACCTAAACATGAAAAATTAGTAGGCGATTTATTAAGTGTTAAGAAGGTGTCAATAGAGAAAGGACTGCTAAATTGTTCTCTTGGTAGCAAGGAGTTAGATCTTGTGGGGAACTATTAAGAAACATAGTTGATGATTGAGAGGAACATGGGGGCCTTTAATATGGTTCCAGGAAGGATTTAGATAAGTATATTAATGTCACAATATTTTTTTGTTGTTATCGATATTTAGGATTGTGAAAGGATGGAATATGGTGTTATTGTGCTTTTTAAATGACTCTTGGTATTGGAGGAAATTAAATTACAAAACCCTACTAATGTTCTATGAAAAATATATGTGTGTGTGTGTATGTATTTATATTAAATAGAAGATGGAAATTACACTTATAGAGTGAGTTTTTCTACTATTGTGGAAGATTGAGAAGGGAGACTTATCGCGGGACCAACAATGGTATCCATTGTGTAGGTGGATATGAACAGAAAAACCAGAGATTTATGGCTACGGTAGAAAATGTACCTAGGTGGTAATGGAGTAACAATATAAAAAATGCATGTATGTAAATATTAACCATTACTAGTATCAAAACCGAATTGTCAAAACTATATATATGTATATATATGTATATATTATATATATTATATATATAATAATAATATATATAATTATATATTATAGTATATATATATATTATATAAATTATATATATATAATATATAAGAGAGAGAGAGAGAGAGAGATGAGAAGAGAGGAGAGAGAGAGAGAGAGAAGAGAGAGAGAGAGAGCACTAAGAAAGAATTGAAGTAAAAAAAAGGAAAGAAATTATTATAATGCGTAAGCAATATATAGTTGAAATTGAAGTAGAAATATTATGTCAAGATTAGGTGTTATATGCAATATTCAGAAAAAAATAGTATATATTAGAGAAAAACCTAAGGTGATCTTCCATGAAAAGAATCCACCTGGCCCCTGGCCTAGCTTGTATCGTCTTAACTAATTAAAAATCACATATCTCATATAGAGATACAATGCCTAATACAAATTTATTGTGTACACATGCTTGGTTATAGAAATGAAATTTAAGTAACACAAATATATAGAATGCATGAACATGTGTATACAATAATGTAAAGAGATTACAAAATACACATACATAAAGAATAGAAAATAAAACAAAACTAACAAGGGTATAAAATTGTTTCTCTAGTTATTTAGCATGCTACAATTTAAAAATAAAGTTAGAATATGGTTTTCTTTTCTGATAAATAGAGAAGGAAATCTCAATTATAGCCATACGTGCCTTAGCCAAAAGTTATAAAACAAAGCTAAATAGAAAGCATAACTGGGTAAACATATAAGTATTAGCATGCATGGTAATCATAAGAGAACAAAATTTTATTTCCATTTCTGAAACTAAAGAAAGGGAGTTATGTTCTCAAACATATAGTTATAAACCATATATCAAAATTACAGAGTAAGAAACTTGAAATTAATAGAAGGGGTAAACCTTGAATGAACAAAAAAATATAATTATTATAGAAATTTGTTTATAATGAAAAGGAACTTTCCCCAATATGCTTTAATGAAAATTTCCAGACAAAGAAAAAATAAAAGAAATTCTAACTGTAGTCAATTAAGGCCCTCTCAATGAAAACCCTAAACACAAACTATTTTCATGTGAACCACAGATAAGATGAAGCACGATAATGAAATTGAAAAACCTATAAAGGATAAAGGAAAATGAGCACCTGTAGCAACCATGGAGAAAAGAAGTGAAATTGTAAGTATCTAACTATGGAAAATTCCCATAATAGAACCCAAACACAGCCAAAACTAACTTGTGAGAAAACAAAAATAATTTTCTAGTCCAACCCTTCAATTTCATAAAATTTATCATGAGAAAATGTAAAATAATTGTAAAAACATCTATAATTCTCACCTTGACCAAGAGGGGCAAAGAATCCAAATTAAAACCCTGCTATAGAGGAAATAATACATCAATATCTAAATCATAATATAAATAAATCTCCTTTGGAAATAATTGGGTTAGGATTTCAAAATTTAGCCTTTACCTTGAGAGATTAATGTTGAGGAAGCCATGAGGGAGGAATAACCTATTTGAATCCCTATAAAAAGAGTTTTCATGATGAGACCCTTGAAGAAGAGCTAGGGTTCAACCTCCAAATGTACGAATCCAAAAATTTGTGAATGAAATCCATGAAGAAATATGTCCAAAAGCAAAGATAAATATATAGCAATGAAGAAATAAGGAAATAGAGTTTTGTAAGGAGAAATAAGACATGGTGTATGTGTTTTGTCTCTGCAAGTATGCACATCCATTTTGGACAGAAATTCTAATTATGAAAATCAAAATCACAATGGTAAATCTATGAAATATAAGGAAGAACATTTGTTCTCACTAAAGCTACCATAAAGTTGCAAATCTCTTGACTCTACTACTCCAATCAACAAATGAGACTAAAGCAACAGAGGAACGACGGCAGGTAGTTACTCTAATAAGATAAGATCAATGTTCATGATCGATCAACCTCAGCCCCTTGGTCAATCATCACCATCAAATAAAACCAACTATCTAGGGTTCAGTTTTGCATTGTGAGCACTTTGCCCACCTAATAAATTGGGATGGTCTAAGTTACATGAGCTAAGGCCCATGTCTAGAACAATCAGTGCACAACCTTATAAAAAATTCTGATGGAGAGATACAAAACTAAGGATATATATATATATAAATATATATATATATATATATATTATATATATATTAATATATATATACTATATGTCTTGGAAGCATAGGGTCAAATGCCATCATGATCAAATAATAAGTGTTTCCATATGGAAAATTAGATTGTGATGTGAATGTTTATACAAAAGAAAAGTAAGAATGATTCATATCCTTACGTTCAAAATGTGAAGGGTGTTGGATTAATCATCTAGTATAATCATGACCATGAAACTGTATAATATGGTAATAAACAAGTAAGTTCAATGGATGATCAAGCATATTTGGATGTCATGCCCTAATATTTATAAAGAAGCATGTAAAAAGAATATAATGCTGCTTGATGTGGGAGGTATATAAAGTAAATGGAATTTCCACAAGGTGTATTAGCTCTGCAATGTAGAATTGTCAAAAGCTAACTTATAATTAGTAACTAATGCATGTACCATATACAAAGGAAAACATTATAGTGTAATTTCATGGTAACAACTAGGTATTTTCAATTAAATTTTGGGATGTTAAAATTATATATTAATTCTTATATAAGTTAGTTGAGTTTATTTTGGATGGTTGAAAAAATAATTGGGGTTTTTCTTACACAATTTCAATTATAGTAAATAATATGATAACTTTTAATGTAATTACTTTG
>APFE030688160.1:54020-66301 GCA_000404065.3 Pinus taeda
TCATCTTATCTTCACAATTAACTGCTGATTGATTTAAAACACATTAATTTAAATGTGATTATTACTAAAACCCATATTAATAAAATTGGATATGAATCACATAAACCTAAATTCAATAAAACCTTAATCTCATAATCTTAAATTTAAGATTTTCATAATTAAAATGAAAAATAACCAATCAAATACAATTTGCAATCCAAGACGTGAATGAAACCGGTCGATTTTAAGAAGATTGTAACCCAAATGACTTTATGATACAAATAGGAGAAATTGGCCCATAGAAAGAGTTTTTCATTAATGTAAATAGATCTAACAACCAGAACGACGAAAGCATAGGTCAAAAGAATGAGTTAAATATATTATTCTTGGCGATCATACACTGAAATATGGGTGGAGGAATATTATAGGAGTAAACACCTCAGCATGACCAATTACCCAAAGTCTAGACATATTTTCTCTATGATGATGTAATCTTTGTTGAGTAGATTCTTCTGTATAGTACAGGTGCGATCAAATCTTATTCCATTGCATTCCCTTGATTAAAATATAGTTTACTTATAGATTTTTTTTCATGAATAATATTATTTCTATCGTGATAAAGAACAGTTTTCTTATTAATATAGTATTTAAAATTTTAAAATCTCTTTTTTGTTATTTAAGATTCTATCTTTATTTTCATTTATCTTTTTTTATTTTTTAAAATTTATTTCGTAAATATATTTTTACCATTTTTTTTTTTTGAGAGGTTTTAATAAAGTAATATTGTGCAATGATAAATGATGTGAAGGAGCTTGTTTAGGTATTTATTAATGAGTTATTGGGCATTTGATGTGAAATCATCTATTTACTGGTTTCGTTTTTGTGGTCCAATCAAGTGGTATATTAGACTTGATAAAAATTATTATTTTGAATTTATAATAAAAATTAAAAATATTATTTCTTTTTAAATAATTTTAAATACATAATTATTTCTTTAATGATTATTGAAATTATACCTTAGGGTTGATTGTAATCTAGATACATTAAAATGTTAACTAATTTGTGTTTATTTCGAGTATATTGCTCTCTTTAGGTTGATGTGAAACTTATATGGTATGCGTCATCGTGAGGATAAGTTACGTGTTGTCCGTTCATATCATGTATCTTGTGTCAATTGTGTATGTACCAAGTTTTAATAAATATCAAACCTTTTAAGTTCCTCTAATTTGTATTCCTCGTGAGGATAAGTACGCTATTGTCTGTTCCTGTTGTCCGTCGAGCATTACTACGCTGTTGTCCGTTCCTATCGTCCGTGGAGCGTTAGTTGTGGATGTATATATCTTTTTCCCTTTAAAGAACCATAAATCTATTATAGTTTAGTTGTTAATTGTATTTAAAAGTGTTTTTACCAGTTTAATAACAAACAGAGAAATTATTTTATTTAGGATATAGTAGATTTTTAATTTTTCTTTTCAAAATTAAAGTTTTTTTATGAAATTTTTTTTCTCTATTTTGAATGAAATAATTTTATATCATTTTTATAGGAATAAAATAATTAAAAAATTTATTATAATTAAATATCCTTACATTTTAATATAAATATATATACTTTTTAAGTGAATAATATGGATTGATTTAACCTTATAACATATATATAAAGATATATATATATTATATATATAAATATAATATTTATCTAATTATAAATAAAATATCTTAATATTAATTTTCTTTACTTTTTATATTAAATTGTATATATAATATATATATTATATAAATGGATACTTTATATTATTTATCTATATATATAAATGGAAGTAAACATTTCTTATAGTTAAAACATTTCAAGCACATGGTGTTCAATAGAGTAAAGTGTTTATATCCTCTTGTACTAAATATACTATATATTTATAATAGTGGCATAAATTTATAAGTTTTGATATATCATAGGTATAAGGATAAAATCTCTTAGTGTAGATTTTATTTTAAAATGCAACAATTAATAAATTTATTGACACCTCTAATACTTTCATTATTTTCCACAAATAATGTATCCAAGATGAAGATTAATTTGACCTTGTAGATAATGAGAATGTTGAGTAGTAACTCTTAATTATAAATACTAGTTTACTTGCACTCCTATGCTCTTGTCAAATGTTTTTTTAACTTTGGAAACTTATGAGATTTTCTTACCTAAATTAGAAACCGATTGAGGTTTTCAATAATAGAAACATTTTGAAACTTTAAAATTTAAATATTGATGAAGTAAATACTATTTACAAATCCTAAAATTACTATTAACTAAAATTATCATAATAAAAGTATATATCTTTAAAAATTATTTAACTTTATTTTCTTCCATAAAATTAAATATTATTACAAATTATATTTAATTTCTTAAATAAAACAATTAAATTTTGGTTTAGTTTGTTTTCTTTTTAAAACAAAGGTTACATAGTAGCTAATACGTGCAGCTTAGGTTAAATAATGATGCAGGAGCATGTGATTCAAAAGGGGAAAAATCTTTTGATTTATTCCAAAAATAAATAAAAAAATCTGCAGGCAAGGAGTGGGATCCTTTGCGTGTTGTTTCTATGTTTTTTTTAAGTTAAAAATTAGGAACTAGATAAGTAATAAAGGCATGCATCTTTTTTAGTTAGATTTAGCATAAACAAGCTAGATTAGTTGTTAAAAAAACAAAGAAAAGCTCCAATTTGCTATGTAAGTTTTGCTTTTGTAATAGGGAAAGATATCTATGTGAATATGAAAAGAAACTTGGCCGCCTAGCTAGTTGGGGGAGGCGAGGCCAGAGTTTTATGACGAACTCTCTTTTGTTAAATGAGAACAGAGTCATATGGTAAATTTTATTGGAAAAATTACTGAATTCAATTATTAAACTCCGCCATTTCCATGATTGAGTGAGGGATTTTAAAATTGATTGTTGTTACGTGCGTTGGAAAAATTACAACATTGTCATTAACTCGGCGCTATCGTATGAAAGGGAAGAACTGCGCTATTAAAGGAGGGTTGTGTATAGGCGTGGAATATTCATAATTAAACTGCACATCATCGCTGTGTATTGTTGTATGGACAACACAATTTCCTTTGTAAGTTAATTTGCTATGTATTGTTGTATCGATTTTAGGACTGTTGTGTAACTTCCTTTGTAAGTTAAGAACTATGTGTATAACCTGTTGGCTGTGCGCAACCCCATATATCGCCCATGGATTATATTGTTGCGGCTAGATTATAAAGTTTTCATTATAATGTGATGTGCACATATGGATATGATGTGTGCGTATTAAGTTGAGAGTTGTGCATTCATATAAAATAAAATCGGACTTCAGCCAGGTTAATTTGGAGGTGTGCGCTTTCCCCAATGTGGTAACTCATTCCTCATAAAATATCGCTCATGGTTGCTGCTGAATTGTAAAGATCTCTTTGATATCTCATTGATATTTGGCTGATATTATTTTTGTCATGTAAAGGTGAATTTCGAATTCATATAATACTTCCATATCTGCATCATATCTTTATTCCAATTGTAATCCTTGAATTTCCCTCTCTAATCATAATTTAAGTGGTTTGTGACTCTTTGGAAAAGAATGAAGCAATCAATTTAATGACTAACACGCTAGAAGGAAATACAAGAGAAAGAGAGGTGGATGTTGACGAGCTTACAGTCAAATTAGAGAGATTATCTCTAACGCCTGCATCGCCACCATCATTAGTGGTATCAAAGCTAGCAATCGACATAGAATTAAATCTCAGGAGCAGCAGAAGGATGACATTCAGAATTGGAAGAGGATGACGACGTGGTCGAAAGGACGGCTTATTGCAAACGCTGAAATAATGGAAATCATAGAAGAGTTGCGAGCTAGACTGGATGCCTTAACCTCAGACAGGAACATAGATGATGGAGATGTGAGTGAGCCCGAAGTTGAAGCTACAGAGGAGGAAGCTGTAGAGGTTACTCCTGAGATGAGGATCTTTCAGTTAGTGTTGAAATCCACAGCCAGGCCATGGAACCAATTAGTGTCGATCTACCAAGGAGGACTAAATCCAGAAGAACTAATCGACTGGATTAATAGCATAGAGAAATTCTTCGATTATGAAGAAATGGAAGATGAGAAGAAAGTAAAGTTTGTTGTTACCAAATTAAAAGGTCATGCAGCACTCTGATGGGATGGTGTGCTGGCAGAAAGGAAGAGACTGGGTAAGTAGCCAATTAAGAATTGGAGCAGAATGGTCGCAAAGTTAAAAGGTAAGTTTTTGCCGAGTAATTATCAACAAACGTTGTTTAGACAAATGCAAAATCTTAGGCAGAGAGCTTTAATAGTGAAGGAATATATAGAAGAGTTCTATAAGGCGAGCATAAGAGCTGGAAAAGCCCAGGATACAGATGAGAAGGTAGCTAGATATATGAATGGCCTCAGGATGGACATTCAGGATGAGATAAGTTTACTCTCTCCTAAAACAGTAGAGGAAGCTTATCAGATAGCACTGAAAGCTGAGGAAAAACTCACGAGGAAGCAGTCTGCCAGAGGGAGAGGGACTTTCAGAGGAAAAGAAAGTCAAGGTGGTAGTGGAAGATATACAACACATACGGAAGGAGCTAGCAGTAGCTCAACACAGCATGCACCCACAGGAGGAGATGCAAGAGGCAGAGGGAGTTTTTCTAGAGCAGGAGGAGGCAGAGGAGGAGGCAGAGAAATAAGATGCTACAGATGCAATAAGCTGGGACATAGAGCTTTTGAGTGCCTAGAGAATGCAGAAATAAAGCAGAGGAATGCAATTGTTGCTCCAGCTGAGGAAGAGGCACCAGTGGCAGCAGTAACAGAAGAAGTAAATACACCAGAAAGAGGAGAGTCTCTGGTACTTAATAAAGTTCTGCTTAAGCCAGCAAAGGAGATGGTTGAACCGCCACAAAGGAAGACTTTATTCAAGACAGTGTGCACAGTCCAAGGGAAATGTTGCTGGATGATCATTGATAGTGGCAGCACTGATAATTTGGTTCCTACAGAAGTAGTGGAGAAATTGAAGCTGAAGACAATAAAGCATCCAACACCTTATAAATTGTCATGGCTGCAAAAGGGACATCAACTACTGGTAAGTGAAGAGTGTGAAGTGGAATTTCAAGTGGGCAAGTATAAAGATAAAACTGTTTGTGATGTGATGCCTATGGACGTGTGCCACATATTGCTTGGAAGACCTTGGCAATATGACAGAGCAGCCATGCATGATGGGAAGAGGAACACCTAAAGGTTTGGAAAGGATGGTGTCAATCATACATTTTTACTTTTGTAGGAAGAAGATGTACCGGGACAGAAGACTGATTCAAAACCTCTGTTATTTGGAGGAAAGGAGTACTTGGAGCAGATGATGGATGTACAAAAGGTTGTTCAAATCAATGATGAGATAGCAAGATCTCAGAAAGAGATGAAGGCAAAGGAGTCTAATCAGGATGTTGAAAGAGAAGGACCAGCTCATGATTGGTCAAGCATTGATGAAGGTATGGAAAGTTGTGTGAAGTTTCCAAAATATACTTCTAATGAAGTTATTGAATTGTACCAAAAACTAGATCTTCAGAGAAGAGAACTGGAGAGACAGAGGACTTATGCACAGGTTAATTTACTGAGGAAACAAGGCAGGGATGTTTTCATGAAGGACAGTCATGAAGCAGAAGATGGTAAGAAGGCGAGACTAGCTGACAGCCTCATGGTGAATACAAATCAGCATGCTGAAATATTGCCAGAGAAAGTTGAGGAGAAAGGCAGTGAAAATTTTTTGGGTCCTGAAAAAGACTTGGAGCTGCATAGAGAAAAGTTGGTAACTGAATCGACAAATGAGACCAGTGGGTCTTATGATTTTAATGCTGACAATTTGATTGTGTTTACAAGTGATGAGCCAAAGCATGTTGCAGAGGGACAAGAAGCTTGGGAGGTAGCAACATCTATGGCGACACAGGTAGCAACATATATGGTGGCAGTTGAAGTAACAGAAATTGGGAACAACAACAACAAGCTAGACATAGAAATTGAAGAAATATGGCAGTTGATGATGCAACAATCCAAATGGAAGAAAATAGAAATAGCAGCAAGCAAGATCGATTAGAACTTGAACCTGATTGACACGAAGAAGAAAATGGAGGAAAGGACAACATAAATGCAGCAACAGCAAAGGAATAAAGCATTTGGACGGTTGCATAACAAAGTATGGGATCCAGGAAGATCAAGACCACAAACCACATGATAAGGAGACCATGAATTTTTCTGCCTTGGGAGTCTGATGCAGGAGCATGTGACTCAGAAGGGGAAAAATCTTTTGATTTATTCCAAAAATCAAAAAGGAAATCTACAAGCAGGGAATGGGATCCTTTGCCTGCTATTTCTATGTTTTTTTTCAGTTAAAAATTAGGAACTAGATAAGGAATAAAGGCATGCATATTTTTCTAGTTAGATTTAGCATAAACAGGCTAGATTAGTTGTTAAAAAAACAAAGAAAAGCTCCAATTTGCTATGTAAGTTCTGCTTTTGTAATAGGGAAAGATATCCATATGAATAAGAAAAGGAACTTGGCCGCCAAGCTAGTTGGGGGAGGCGAGGCCAGAGTTTTATGATGAACTCTCTTTCGTTGAATGAGAATATAGTCATGTAGTAATTTTTATTGGAAAAATCACTGAATTCAATTATTAAACTCCGCCATTTCCATGATTAAGTGAGGGATTTTAAAATTGATTGTTGTTCTATGCGTTGGAAAAATTACAACGCTATCATTAACTCGGCGCTATCGTATGAAAGGGAAGAACTGCGCTATTAAAGGAGGGTTGTGCATAGGCGTGGAATATTCATAATTAAACTGCATATCATCGCTGTGTATTGTTGTATTGACAGCGCGATTTCCTTTGTAAGTTAATATGCTGTGTACTATTGTATCGATTTTAGGACTGTTTCGTAACTTCCTTTTGTAAGTTAAGAACTGTGTGTATAACATGTTGGCTGTGCGCAACCCCATATATCGCCCATGGATTATATTGTTGCAGCTAGATTATAAAGTTCTCATTATAATGTGATCTGCGCATATGGATATGTTGTGTGCGTATTAAGTTGTGAGATGTGCATTCATATAAAAAAAACTGGACTTCAGTTAGGTTAATTTGGAGGTGTGCGCTGTCCCAAATGTGGTAACTCATTCCTCATAAAATATCGCTCATGGTTGCTGCTGAATTGTAAAGATCTCTTTGATATCTCATTGATATTTGGCTGATATTATTTTTGTCATGTAAAGGTGAATTTCGAATTCATATAATACTTCCATATCTGCATCATATCTTTATTCCAATTGTAATCCTTGAATTTCCCTCTCTAATCATAATTTAAGTGGTTTGTGACTCTTTGGAAAAGAATGAAGCAATCAATTTAATGACTAACACGCTAGAAGGAAATACAAGAGAAAGAGAGGTGGATGTTGACGAGCTTACAGTCAAATTAGAGAGATTATCTCTAACGCCTGTCATCTCGGCCATCAAATAAAGCTCCATTAAATTAAAAAAAAATAATAAAGACATAAAATTTCATCACAAAAATAAAAATATTGTATTGTTAAACACCGCCATCAAAAATTAAAAATATGGTTAACTAATATTATTTATATTAACAAGTATGCATTTTATTATGTGTCTTTGTTTTTAATAAGACCTCAACCAATCACTTTACAATTAAATAAATTTAAATATTTAGAAAATAATAATACTGAATTTCTCAATATTAAATTATAGATAAAAGACAATTTTCTTTTGTCAAAAACAAACTAATGAACAGTCAAAACAAAACTAAATGAATAATACCATACTTGCAGCAGATATAATAAAAATTAAAAATTAATATTTCTCACATTTAAACAAAATTATATTTCTATCTTTCTCTTCTGATTCCCAAAACAAAATAAAATAGAAAGTAAATACATCCAAAATGAAAATTATTCCAATTATTAAATGGTTTTGATAAATCCAAAATTACAATTAAACTGACGATATTTTATTCAAAGTTTAGATGAATGTAAAACAGATAGTATAAGAGGAGCAAGAAATGAACATTATACACAATTCTGTCATGCTGTGGTTGTACAGAATCCAACATTGTTTTACCACACAATTGGTTAATATCCGCCGTCAATGGCTGGTCGATGACGCTCTGTAAAAGTTTTCCAAAAACGACCAGTAGAAGCTTTAGATAGTTCGCTGATTAAAGAAGATTCAGGAATATCAAACATAGTGCAATCCTGCCCATCCACAGCTAATTGCTTCCGCATATTGATACTTCACTTTACATGATATCTCAATTGCTGCCACATATTGATACTCCACTTTGCATGATGTCAAATTTTGAGAGGTACAGGAAAAGTGACTGCATGCAATTTGCCACTCGCATATTCCAATCCGGAAGGACCCACCCACTGATCTTCTTATTGCCAATATTATTCCAGGTCATATTTATTTATTGAATACCTTCTGGAATCAGAATACTCGAACAATCTAATAGATTTACGACTGAAGTTTTTCTCAGTATAAGAAGGCTACTTGGCCACGCTTCTTCAAACATTGGTGAGAAGAAGTTTATTAGAGCGTTTTATCCTTCAGGATCATCCTAATTAGTGGACCGCAGTGATGGTTTCTTTCCGGGAAATGGAGAACTTCAAACCCCATGTATCTCAGATTATTGTTCAGGTTGCATTTGCAGGGTTATACATCATTGCCAGAGCTGCCTTTGTAGATGGAATGAATCATTTTATTTTTGTGGCATACAGACAGGTTATTGCAACATTAGCTATCACTCCTTTCGCCTATATTGTAGAAAGGTGTGATCCGTCTCCCTCCTCTATATTTAGCTCAACCAATAAGCGTTTTCATTGATCATCCAATTTCTTACAAATTAAACAAGTAACTCAGGAGCTAGAGGGCGGGGTCAAGTGAGTGGTAGCCTAGATGCAATCAATATTCTTTGTATATCATACCTTGGGAATTTCTTCTGAAATCTGAACAATCATATTATATCGGGTCAACATCTACGAATTTAGCTAATCAGATAAAGGTACATAGAATTCTTATGTATTATGCACTGTTCTTGCAGAAAGGAACGCCCACCTTTGACATGGCCGGTCATCTTTCAAATTTTCTTGCTCGGAAGTGGGTAAGAGAGCGGTCTCTATACTAGCTCTATTATTACTAATGGCTACAATATTGCAGAATCAGAGTTGCAGTACATTCACATAAAATTCTCTTATCTATGTTGGTTACAGAATCACGGTCTCTCAGAATTGCTATTTCCAAGGATTATACTATACTTCCTCTACGTTTGGTTCAGCAGCGCTAAATCTTGTACCCGTTTTGACATTTGCAATGGCCACATTCCTCAGGTAGAAGCTCTTATATAACATTTATTATCTGAACAGTAGTAACAAAGCTGGATACTGAGATATTTAGTGCAGAAAATGTTTAGTTTTAGACAATATGGGAAGATGGGATGTAAAGAAAGAAGTGATAACCTGCATAACCTGCATATGTACTATCTTTTTTATATTAATATAAAGAAGTAGGGTTCATTTCGGAATGGCAGCAACCCTGGTTTTCCTGCAAAGGGTTCTATTAATTATTGAATTGCATCGCTTCATGTCAGGTTAATGCTGGCCTGACAATCCATTCATGGTTCTTATTCAACTTTGTAGTTTTTTCGATGTACAATCTATTCATGGTGCTCATTCAACTTTGTATTTTTTTCGATAGACAGGAGAGAGTTAATATCAGTAGTTTAGGAGGGCAAACAAAGGTAATTGGCACAGTTATATGTGTCGGTGGTGCAATGGTCATGACCTTTTACAAGGGTCCTGCCCTTAAATTTTTATCACCTGGTTCAGAAAGCCATCTAACTACAAACAATTCCAAGGCTTATAATCTTGTACTGGGGTCGATCCTGGTCTTTGGGAGCATCGTAATTATGGCTGCGTGTCTTTCTTTTCAGGTGATATTCATCATCATTAACGATCACGCATATTAGAAATTCGATTTACTCCATGCGCTGAAATTATTCTTGTTATAGCCCCTGTAATTTTTTTACCATTGAGGATATCATGGGTGAAATTGAATGCAGGCAAAAGTTTTAAAGAGGTATCCGGCTAATATATCATTAACAGCACTCATGTGTCTTACTGGAGCAATAGAATCTTCTCTAATTGCTATAGTGTACGAGGGTAACAAGTCCAATATCTGGGCTATTGGATGGAATATTGAGCTTCTGAGCGTTGTGTACGCAGTAAGTATTTGAATCCTCCACGAAAATAATATGGTTGGAATATAAAGCCTTCTTTACTTTACATATTTAGTATAACGGCATTTTAAATATAACGAGCGCCACGATTTTGGCTACTAAAGATGGACCAAAATTATTAAATGTTTCAGGGAATAATATGTTCAGCACTAGGGATGTTTGTCCAAGCGTGGTGTATAAGCAAGCGAGGACCTCTGTTCGTGGCGATTTTTAGTCCAGTTGGCACGATTGTCACTGCAATTTTTGAGCTTATTTTCCTTCATGTCTATCTTCGCGTGGGAAGGTAAGTGAAAACACATGCAATTATAGACATTATTCAGGATTTTCTATCTTCGATTTCTCATTTAACTAAATCTTGGACACACTGTTGTAAAATCGGATATGAGAATATAATATGGGTCGATTGGTTTTGAAAATTCCAATCGCAAGTTTATTTATTACTTAATGCTATTGATTCTGATGTTGATAATAAAAACTCTGTAGCGTGGTGGGAGCAAGTTTCATCGTTGTGGGCCTCTACTGTACACTTTGGGGCAAAGCGAACGATAGCACAGTTGAAGATACTGCAGAATCCGGGATGAATGTTGTTCGGCTTTTTGAAAAAGAAGAAAGCACGATTTGAAATATAGAAAAGACAAGAAGAAGGTCATTCGCTATCATATTCATATTCACATTTGTTAAGATGGCTGGAACAATTTGTGGAAATATCAATTTGGCGTGGTGTATCCGATTGTGATTCAGATAAGACAAGATCACGTAATGTCTTTGATGTTGAATGTTTTCCAAGTGCGGTTGCTCAGGGATCGCTTGTATCATTATAAAATCTTCCTTCATGTCCCTCTGCCCACAATTTACTCGTTACCACTTGCCAGTGCTTTATAGATCATGAGATTGTAATTCGATTTAAAAATAAAGTGGAGAATCTACTACTAGCCTCTTAAGTTTAAGCTTTTTATAAATGAGATTGGTATTATTAGAACAGCAAGAAAGGTTTCCGATTATGGTTTAAGATTTTTGTAAGTCAAAGTGATATCATATGAAAGAAAAAGTCAAAGTGATATTATTGCAACGGCAGATGGGAATGAAGTTCGAGTATCGATTATGGTTTTGTAGGTCAAAGTGATATCATATGAAAGAAAAAGTCAAAGCGATATTATTGCAACAGCAAATGGGAATGAAGTTCGAGTTTTTTCTTATTTGAAAATTTTGAAGTCAAAGTGATATTATTGCAGCAGTAAATGAAGTTTGATTTTTTTTATAAGTCAGCACTATGATATTTAAAGACAAGAAAGAGGATTGCTTGAGATTTTATAAGGCAGAATGATGATATTTTTGGTTTGTGATTCATATCACGATACCATTTCACCCACAAATAACAAATGTACATTTTGGTTTTACCTCCACTAACCTAATGAGGACAAATGACAAATATTGCTGGGTGCTTGTGCTCTCAGGATGGTGATGGTCGGATATCGATTATTATTTATTTAATTATGAGATATTGATGCAAAAACATTTTACATTTTCATCCATGGTTAGCTGATTTTTCTCTGATGGCATACAACGTGTCATCTACTTTGGGTATTTTAATGTATTGCTTGTATGCTGTGATGATTATATATTTATTATCATTGATTTGGTTATTGGCAGTTGATGTAAAAATACTTAGCAGTATCATCCCTGTTATGGTTAAGTAATGTTGTTCAAATGACATATAAGGAGATTATATTTTAAGCAATTAATATGATATAACTATGAGGCATACTGTTTTTCATTAGCATTAATATATAATTAATTATGTTATAAATATTTTGGAATGTTTAAAAAGATAAGAAAATAATAATGATAATGATTATTGTTTATTGAGGTTAATGAGGTTTATTTAATTTTAAGAAAGAGAGGTTAGTTGAGACATTTTAATATTTTTTTTGGTGATTAAAGAGGGAAAGAAGAAAAGATGAAAATAAGAATCTAGCAATC
>APFE030688160.1:67422-86557 GCA_000404065.3 Pinus taeda
CATATTAACAAGAGTTATAAGTTGCATAGTTTCCATGATTTATATGTGATTAAGTCAATTATTAATTAATTTAAAACAATTATTACGAAATCAGAAAAATTGAATTTATATAAATATTATATAAATTTATCGGTGTTAAAATATTTAATTATGTAGAAAGGAAGTTTGTGTCACATCACATAAAACAAAATGTTTGAGGGTAAGGACATAAACTTAGCATTTCTAATGCATTTTATCGACATATTTCCAAAGATGGTTGTAAATGGTTGTTCTTAACCAGTTTTACTTATAAGTTATCCTAATGTCTTTGACAAACTAAAGGAAGAATGATTCCTAAGGTGACCAAAATGAGTGGAAGGTGAGTGCTGAGTAATTCACTTGTGTGGTGGTGGCGGCGGCGGCGGCATGAGATTTAGTTATCAAAATCTTATTAAAATTGTTTTATTTTATTGATTCTTTTATAGCATAATTTTTATAAATAATAAGTCCGAGGGTGGTAGCGCAAGGGAAAAGCATGTTGGCAGCACTTGTGTTAGCCATGGGAAGTTACATAGTAAGACACGTCTTACCAGCTAAATCAAACAATATTTTCTTTATGAAAAAAAAGCAATAAGGAATATTTAATGTAAAAATGTGTTTAAAAAAATGTAGTACCACATAACGGCACATTTAATAGAATGTTACATTTAATAGAAAGGTTAAGTAATTAGGTAGTGGATTATTCCTCTTAGTCTAATTGTTTTGTTCAATGAAATTTGGTCAGGGATATTATTAAGAGTAAGCTATTTATTTTATGATTTTAAAGATTTTTTAATAATAATAATATTTATTTTTAAGGTTACAATCAAGTCAAATTGGTGTATGAGACTCTTTGTTTGTGGGACAATGGATCCACTGCTACTCTATCCCTCGAGTTTTGAACCTATAACCTTATATATTAATTTATTTAATTAAAAAAAAATAACTATTATTTTAATATAATCAAAATAAATAGATAATTTGAAATATATTATTATTATTTTTTTAAATTAATTTTAAAAAAGTTTATTAGTCATCAACTACAATTTATTAATATTATATGGAATAAACAAGTTTATAATAATTTTGAATTATTTATTTTCGTTTTTCTTATTAAAGGTTAATAACGAAAATAAAAATAAATATAATAAAATCAATTCCATAAGTCAATTATCATTTTATTTTATTACCATCAATAAAATAGAGCTCTTATTAGCAGAAGGCTTTTATTTCAATTAAAGGTCGATGAATATTTGTTGACTTTAAACAAAAATAATAATTGATGATTCTCAAGGGAGTATGATCAGCATATGCTTAGTCTGAATGATCAGATTTGTTGTACTGTGTTAAAGAGCTTATTTCGAATTAAATTTTAATAAACTTAAAAAAATTATGTCCAAAAAAAGAGAAAAGTTAATGTGGCTCCCCACTACCAATTTCCTAAGTATTTTTAAAACATACTTAATTTTAGAAAACATGTCTTTTATCTTAGTTATAAAAATAAAAACTTTTCAACTATTTCAATAACTATATCATACCTATAAAAGCTATTATTTTATCACAGAAACATGAGAAACCTAATTTTGAAATGGAAGCAACTCTGAGATATGTTGATTCCTTTTTACATATGGATTATATAGACCATTATTGCACTGCATGTCGATCGATATAATGTCAATCTATCTATATTTTCTTGTTCTATAAATTCTACTCAATATATCCATTTGATAGCCACATCTATAATCGAAATAAGAATCTAACACATCCGTAGAACTTTGATTCAGTACTGCGATAATCGTGGCCTCATATAGTCGAACCGTTCAATTTTTACCGACTGGACTGAAAATTATCTAAAGGCAAGCAATTCCAAACCTTATGTCCTAGAACTAGGTTCCATCGTGATCTTGCCGAGTGTCGTGAATATGGCTGGGCGTCGCCTGGTTTATAAATCATCCAAATACAAGAAATTGCACACTCCATATCCTTGTACTTGCCTCCATCGTGAATATGGTTGCTCGTATTCTTTTCTATGACAATGATCATCACCAATCAGCAGGGATATTGGAAATTCTAGACGTTCCATCCATTGGTATTCATAAGATTATATTTCCCTAATTCAGCTGAGGGTATGATGACTTAAATTGAACACATAGAAATGTGATGAATAGATACTCAACTCTATACAATAATATAGGGTTATTCTTAGTGATGTGTATATTTTGATTAGTTAGAAATAATTAATATTATATTCTATTAATGGAGAAATGGTTACATAGTTGTAATGTAATTCTTTAAGTTAGGATTAGTTTCTAGGTTATAGGAGTTTGTTCTCATCTTCCTATTCCTTTGTGATGCATTTATTGAATCATATTTGATTAATTGATGTGAGAGTGTACGCTCCAATAGGTGTAGCCTCTAGGTGTAGGGTTATTTTGAGTGCGGTGTATATTTTGATTAGTTAGAGATAATTAATATTATATTGTATTAATGGAGAAATGATTACATGGTTGTAATGTAACTCCTTAAGTTAGGATTAGTTCCTAGGTTGTAGGAGTTTGTTCTCATCTCCCTATTCCTTTGTGATGCATTTACTGAATCATATTTGATTAATTGATGTGAGAGTGTATGCTCCATTATGTGTAGCCTCCAGGTGTAGCTTGATCACCTGTGAGCTCCTAGTTAATTCAATTCATTTCTTTTCTTCCCAGTTTTCGAAGGTGGTATCAGAGCTTATATCTCGCAAGCTTGATTTACCTTTACAGCCTTATTGGCTATATTAAAGCCCTACTGGCTACAGAGCCTTCGTGGTTATAGACGATTCGTTGCTACAGTGTTCCAATGGCAACATAGGAGCCTCAATGCTCACATTTTCGGAGTCTAGGTGGTCGAGAGTGACATACCATACTCGTAGGGGAAATTTTCATTCTCATGGGTCTTAGATGGTTACTGAGACTGGTAACTCAACCCACCAAAGGCTTCCAGAGTGTTTGTCCAACCAAGGCTTGCACGACTAGTAACTCAACCCAAGTTGTTTTAGGGCTTCCAAAGCATTTGTCCAACTAGGGATTCTAGGACTAATAGCTCAACCCAAACTAAGGAAACATGAGAACCAACCAAAACAAAACAGGGGAAAAAAATCCACAATCACCATGGCTATCCAGGAAATGGAAAAGCTAGACAATCCACTGTTAATCCCATTCATCCTCCATTCCCATGAAATACGACCATCAACAAACCACATGCATATTCCATGCATGCCAAAACTAGTGAGGAAAACATATATGCAACTCAGTACATGCAGCCAAAATCCATTGTAGTTGTTGATCCCGATGTCATCTTGTGCTTTTGTGCTCTTCCTTTGCCTTCTTGCTCCAAAAAATCAAGTATGCCATACCCTACAAGAGTACTCCATGAAAAATCCAAGTCTCCAAGAATATGTGTGTGAGGGAGAGAAGAATTACAGAGCTCCAAAACCGAACTAAAATAAGGTTACCAACTGGTCTTCATAAGCCTTTTTATGAATGAGACCTCAATTTTTTTCATTTTCCATTATTTTCCTTCATTTTCCTCCTCACATGCAACATGTGACTTTTCACCTCCCTTTTCCCGTATTTTCTTTTATTTTCATAAATAAATGTGCCAAAATGCCATGTTTCCTTCCCAAGGCCTTAGCCATTTCCTTTGCCAATTTCCTTAGCCATTAATAATGAAATGAACACCCACACTATGGTGTCTTGCCCAATGTTCATCTTGGAATAAATGTCCCACCAATGTGGTTATTATTTTTCTGTTATTAACTTTTATTACATGGAATTTTAACCATGGCAGTTATAGAACCCTCCCCCTTGGGGAAATATCATCCTCGTTGTTCAACAACACCCATAAAGACAAAAATATTGTAAGCAAAACATACTATGGAAGGAGATTTATAATCTAGCTCGATGCAGTATTTACAATGATCACCTTGCCAAAAAGCAAACCAACATGAAAACATAACAACATAACATCATAATGACATGACAACCATATCGATTATTGGAGGTTTATAACATAGCTTATGATACTATTTAGATCCATATACATATCTACATATTCCAAAATCAGCAAACATATACCAAAACCTCATTACGAAACACCATTCCAAAACTGCTTTGCCTCAACCGACAAACAAGGAAGGATACATATCCTGCATCTGATTTGACATCTCCGATGTAGGTTCTGTTAGCACCTAAATCCGCCTTAGGCTGAAGGAAGGAAAAATTCAGGGTAACCTCAAACCATGCTTAGTCTGGTAGCTAGCCCTACCAGAACATGAGAGGGCTCTTTCCATGTCACGCTAAGTGAATAAGTAAATGAAATGGTTTGAGATGACTGACAGTGAAATATTGATTTTAGGCTAGTAAATAAATATGGAAGCAAGAAGCAATTTTTTATAAATGACTGAGTTTCTGGTATGTATGGGACCAACGAACAGTAATGAGCAGAGAATTTAACACAAAGGCACATATTACTTCTTGAGCCAAGATAGGCGAAAAGTCTAGCAATTAGTCTTGAAATAATGTGAAATGGAAAGATTGCTTAGGAGGGTTGAAAGGGCATAAACACATGAATCCTTTTCAACATCAATCCTTTTCCCATAAGCAGAGCAATAAACATGAATTCTACCTTGTCTTACTTAGAAAATTTCACTGAAAATGAATAAAAATGAATAGTGAAAAATAACAAAATACATATGAAACATAAAGAGAACACATTTGCTACACTCACAACCACATGAATCTCATGAAATAGAGTCGCTGCCTTTCATTAATCCTCTGTCAAAATATACAATGAACAATTGAGTTTCTCTCCCACAGTCTCCTAGAAATTACAACCAATCAACCCTTTGCAAATGGTTTGCATACAATAAATAGACTATGCTATGAGGAAATAGAATGGCCAAGAGTTGGGGAGTTTTTCGAATCATTACAAAGTGGAAGTGGAATGCCAACCATTAGTTACAGGTGCAGTGTTACAAAAAATGACCATTGGCTTAGATGATTGCTTGCATTCCTTTGCCACTTGGATAGAAGCCAACCTTTAGTGAAAATACTTTAAATTTTGCCTTAGGTGTTGGAAAAAGTGTAGTGTAGATGAGCAGGCCCACATGGAAAAAGTCGTGAATCAAAATGTCGCGAAGCGAAAGTGATTTTGGCCTTTTTCTCTATATGTGTTGCACCCAAATCTATATGCATCGTGCCACTTTGAAGGTTGCTTTGAGGTACCTGCAGGAGTCCAAATTGTGCCCAAGTTTACTTTTTGGAAATTCTGGCCTGTCTACTTTCCAACCCAAGTAGAATTTCTAAATTTGGTGCTCATTTTCCCCTCCAAAACTTCATTCTCCCAAGACTGCTTTCTATGTGTCAAACTAGGGGCAGAGAGGTCATTTTTTGAGTGTTTTTGACCTCCTGGGGACTCAAATCATGCCCAAATTTCTCATCCATGCACCAGTAGACATGATCTTTTATGCTGAATCCAAAAATGCAAGCCATTTGTGATTTGGAGCTCCCAATCCTAAGCTGGCGCGGTGCATAGGGAGAAAAACCATCTATTGTGACAAAAAAAATTTCATGTGACCAAAATTGCCCAAAATTTCTTGAAATCTGGACTGGAGATCCTCTATGAAGTACTATGCTAGGCCATAGAGGCCTCAGCAAAGATTCGAAGCTGATCTCTCTCTTTTTGCCTCTTTTGCCTTTTTGTCGCTCTCCTCAATTTTTCCTTCAAACTTTTCATGCGAGCCTTTGAACTCATGTTCCATGCCCTGTAGTGATAAACCATCCACCTCAATATGGTTTTGTCCATGTCAGCCTTCTCTAGTAGTCTCTCAAGGTGGATGTTGATACGATCGAGCCAAGACTCTCAGTCATCGTTAATCTCTTGCTCTAAGGAAGTGAGCTCAATCCTCCTATGTTGGGCAGCTTGTCGATTCTCACGGATGCTTTGCAGCTCCATGATCTCCTACTGGTCCTCAATTTGTTTGTTCCTCTTCTCCAAATACCTGATAATCCATTTGGCCCTCTCCACATTGAGTGACAAGTCTTCGATCTCTGTTTTCTGCTCCTAGATGGTCCTCCTAAGTCTGGCACTTTCCACATTTGCATCATCATCATGAATGAGGATGAAGTCGGCCTCCTATTCACCTGATGGCCCCTTGCAATGCATGGGCTTCTTGCCCTTGTCCTATACATGTGTTGCTAATGTCAGAAGTGAGGCCCCTTCCACCCTGGGTGGAGATAACACTCGCTTTGCTGCTACAAACAACTGTCTACTGCCTCTCTGATAGGTGATAAATACTAGCATAGTTGTGGTCTCATGGTGCTCATACTGATGATAAGGACCACCTATCTCATGCTTAACCTCTCATAATACCTTTGAAGTGTTGAAGAGGTCACGAGAGATGAAGTCCTCCAAGCAATGCCCTGTAATCCCAGCTGATGATCCTCCAAAATCTTAATTATAGCAAAATGATAAACATTGTTAAGTTGCTGCTGAGGGGTCTTGTGCTGCATGAAGGTGTTAATCCTCTCTATGTTCCTGCAAATGAAATATGGGATGTTCATCATCCATACCCTGGTAAAGTGCATGAGCAACCTGATGTGATAGGCATATAGGCGAGAGAACCTCCCCTCACAGCTGAAATACTTCATGATCAACTTCATGAGTGGATCATATTCATATTTCAAATATCTGAATGGAAAGACTCTTTGGAGCTACCTCAAGAAACTGGCGTTAATGTAAGGCTCATAGTTTTACTGATCCACCTTCTCTTTCTTGTGCCATTTTTCTCCGACATTTGGTATGCCGGTTGTTAATGAGACAGTTTCAGGTGTCAGTGTGAAGGTGACCCTGGCTAAGATAGAGTGATCTCCATGTAGGTGAAGCACAAAAAGACAGGCCAACTAATGATGAACTCAAACATTAGACACCCTTTGAAAAAACTCTTCTGAGGACGAATCACTTTGGGTTTCCTTTTCATACTCCGATGAATGCTCAGATGCCATGACTACCGTATGTAGACTATGTTCGGACTGCCCTTTGATGATGGTAGTGAAACTATGTGTTGTTATGATCTCTGCCACCAAGGGGAACAATACAAAGAGGGAGTGTTAGGAAGGGAATAATATGATGGGATTAGGGGTTATGGGGAGAAATTTTGTTCAGTTATATGTAGGAGGGTTTGGGGATTTTATAGGGTAGGGTTTTGGGGTTTACATTGACCAATGAGTGGAGGGATAGGGAATAACAATTTAGTAATGTTTTAGGGTAGTGAAAATAGGGAAAAATGGGATAGGGGGGAAGGGAACAATGAAAAGAAGGGGAAAAATGGGAGGTGAAAGAGGAGCCTTGGCATCAACACCACAAGTTTGCAACCCTAGAGAAATGGCTTAATGTTTTCAAGTGGTAGGGTTTAGGAATTTTTTCTTGCAATTATAAATGGCCATACACCATCATCACATTCATAAAAATGCATGAGCCATCAAGATGTAGATCCTACCTATCGATTTGAAGGGTTTCACAGCCGATTTGATGCAAATTTGGCACAATTCTGGGCCTTTGTGGGTGTGCGTCGCGCAGCAAACCCAGTGCACCATGCTCTGTGTGTGCATCGTGCCTATGTTAAATTAACACTGTGGGGTAGTGATGTGTGTTTCGTGCTCTCTATGTGCACCGTGACCCTCTATGTGTGCGTCTCACTCCTGAAAACGACTCCAAACTCACTCCAAATACGCACTAGCTCCCTCACAAACTTTGTAATGCTTCTCTTTACCTTGGTATGCTTAATGACTTTGTTTGGTTGTGAACATCCTTTATAAAGACATTGCGAATCATGGGTTTTATTTTTGCTTCTCCAAAGCCCATTTTGCTAATTTTTTGTTTTGACACTTTTCATTGATTTAATGCAACATTGAATTTCACTTTTCCCTTTGAATTTTTATCTAAAATGATGAAATTTTTTGGCACTTTTGCAGGGGTCGCATGACATGGTGTTTGGCCAAGGAAACCATGACTGCACTTGAAGAAATCAAGTGGAGACGTTTTTGAAAATTATTACAAATCACACACTGTTTGACTTTTCTTCAAAACGAAGTTTTGAAGAAGAGTCGTAATCTGTCAACATGATGATGAAAATCTCTGAATCATAACTTTGTAAGGGCCTCCCTCTAGCCTGCATGGCTTTATTGGTCATGTTTGAAGAACAAATTGACTAATCCCTAGACCTAATGACTGAAAATGACTCTCGTCCATTAAAAAATCGAACATTGACTATCATGGACTTTAGTGAACCTTGACAAAATACCTGAGCCAACAGGTGCCATACATGAGGGTAATTGACTAACAAGACCCTTTTCGTGAGATTATGGCATGCCCCTAGCAGAATGCAGCTGGAGTGAATGGAGTGAGACACCTAAAATGAAATGCAGAAAGAGTTTTGATCTCTGACGGAGGACTGACAAGACCGACTCTAACAGGTTCATAGGGCCCAAAGTGTTTCCATTGCACTTTAACTTGCTCTATTGGTCAGTTATGGAGTATGAACATCTTTTTATGCAATATACACTGAGGCTCTGGATAGAATTCTCCATCTGGTTCCACCTAAAATACAAACCAGAGATATTTTTTTTCAAAATTGCAAGAGATAGCTTAAGGTGAGCAGCATAGTAATTGGCATGCCAAGAACAATACAAGCCACACTAAAAATCCCAAATCTATCTAAATTGAGTCTTTATTTAAAATTCTTGGTACAGTAACATCTTTGACACTGCACAACTATCCATCATGTCTGGTGGAACATACTCGACTTATTACACCCCAATTCGAGAGACGACCATTATTGAAGAGATTATATTGGACTTATAACACCTGTATTGTAGACCACTATTCGAGAGACTATATGTTGAATTAGGTGTGGCAGCTACAAGAACTGCACTCATATTTGGGGCCGCACCTGTAGTCAGTCTCCATAGATACATTTCCACCATGCCTCTTCACATCAAACCCAAATGTACATTCAATTATCATATGAATTTGAAACCATGGAAATGAATCTTATAACTAGTACATATAACGCAGAACCCCATTTCATAAGTGGTCTCCACAATATCATCCATCTGGAAGCCCTATTTACTGTGAAACAAAAAAACACAAAATTGAATGCACTCAGATGTAGCTAGATATGAACTCGTGACAAACGACACAAAATTTGAGAAGGAGAAGGAAGAGAGATTGATAACCAACTGAGACTAAGAAAAACATACATGTAGCGGTTCTTGTTAGTGTGGTCACAGTTTGCACAGTTGCTCGACATGTTCGCAACAACCAATTCCTTCACGAAAACTAATTCATTCACTTGTAACTTCTGAAGTGCCCTTTTACATTCTCAAACTCTGCTTGACCACCGATATATAGAGCGAAGGCTATAGGTCGACACCTTGGGGAAGTGGGCCGAGGAACCCTCCTTGAAAGTGATGAAGTCGGCAGGGAGTTGTAGCCATCTGATCTAGTAGATTGGATGGGCATAATGAAGTTCAAATTTGGTAAATGGGAGGGGAAGACATATTTTGAACCTAATAGATCTGATGGTCTGCATGCCATTTTTAGCACCACAGGGAAATGAGTGTATCATTGTTGATGTTGTTGTTTCTTTTTTTTGGTTATTAACACTTAAAATTGCAGCTTTTAAACTATTAAGTAGCATTGATGTGATTTTATGATTCTATGCATGCGATATTGCCAGATCGGTGGTGGATTCGAGTTGCAGATATAGAGATCATGGTAGATTGATGGCAGATCTCTAATCAATTCAAAGGTTCTCGTATGTGTTGATATTTTTTTTACTGTAGCTTGTGATTGTTCACTTGGTTATAATTGACTGAAGATTGATGGATCGGAAATGTGATCAGTCGAAAATGAACAATTTCACAGAAGCTTATCTCAATGAAACTAACAAACTCAATGGGACCAATCATACCAATTGTAAATGGAAGCTACAGACATTGCTTGAAGGATCGAGCACATGGTTGATCATCAACAGCAATAAGAAGAAGCCGACCATTTCGACAGGTGGTACAGTAACACTAATACATGATTGGGATAAAAGGGAGAATAAGGTGAAAGTCTTATTGAAGATCTTTGTTAAAGTCAACGTTATCCCATATATCAGAGACTATAAAGCCTCGAGTCAGATATGGACTACACTCAGGAACCTTTACTAGACACAGAATGCCAATCACATCTTGTCACTCAAAGGCAATTTGTTTTCAATGAGGATGGATGAGAATAAATGTGTTGTTGGATTTATTGCATGGGTCAAGGACCTGAAGGATAGATTGGGTGACATCGTAGAGAAGGTGTCTAATTCTTATATGGTCACAATTACATTGAACAAGATGACTGATGAATACTAGATGTTCATCACACGTTTATCTGCAAGGGACAAAGCCCCTGCATTTGAACAGTTAATAGGAATCCTGATACAAGAAGAAGATCGACGACAAAAATTGAGACCACAGAGTGTCAATCTTGCTCTTATGGTGAAGAAGAAGCCATACAAAGGGAAAGAACCATGGGGACAGAAAGGTGGTGGTGTTTTTCATAAGAGACCATTTATAGGTATGTCTCCAAGTAATAGTGGTAAAAAATACAACATTTAATGTTTTTACTATGGGAAAACCTGTCATTTCACCAAGTTTTGTTTTAAGAGACAAACAGATGAGGGTAGAAATGGGAACAAAAAACAGACAGGGCACTTTGCCAATGAAGGTCACAGTCATGATCGATGATTATTTTTAGTTTATTATGCTCTTTCAACTCTTGAGGAGGATTAGGCCAAAACATGGTTCGTATATTCAAGCGCGTCATTACATATGATAGGTAATAGACATTGGTTCAAAATTTTTGAAGAAATTACCTGTGGAAGTAACATTTATCTAGGTGATGACAAAGTTTATGACATTAAGTGGTACGATGATATCCCAACAATGTTGTCTAATGGTAATATCAGATATATTAAAAATGTGATGTATGTACCTCGAATCAAGAGGAACTTGATCTCTTTCTAAATGATCGAAGATTAGAACTTTAAAGTCGATGTCATAAAGGACAGCAAGAAGGAACTAGTTGCATCGGGAGTTCGTGTGGGAGGCCTTTATAAGTTGAACATCAAGATGATGCCACACAAAGCTATGGCTTCAACAGGGGTGATAGTCGAGAATATTTGGCATCAGATATTCAGTCATCTTAACCTACAAGATCCCATGTTGCTACAAAGAAAATGTATGCTCAATGGACTTCCTACTTTTCAAAATGTTCATTTACATTCTGATGGATGTGCATTAGGAAAAATGCATAGGGAAGAGTTTCTTGTGAATGATGATAGGAAGAAAAGAGATATTATGGAGCTTATACATACAGATATATGCAGACCTATGTAGACTAGGTCACTAAGTGGTACTTATTCTTTTTTACTCTTTACTGATGATTGCACTAGACAGGGAAATTCATTAAGATTCTCGCTTTGATCAAAGGGGGAGAATACAAGTTGGTAGAGTTCATGAAATTTTGTAGGAATCATAGGATTATTCAATAGTTCAGAGTACCTCACACTCCACAATAGAATGGAGTTTCCAAAGAAAAGAACAAAACCCTTGTGGAGTGTGCATGAAGTATGCTTCAAGGTAAGGGTCTGTCCAATGGTTTTTGGGTTGAAGCCATCAACACTGCATTATACTTGAAAAATAGGAGTCCAACTAAATGTCTAAATTTTAAATTTCATTTTGAAGCATTTTATGGATACAAGCCTGTAGTGAATCATTTAAGGTTTTTTAGGTCAAAAGCCTTTACCCATATTCCCAAGGATGATAGAAAGAAGTTATACTGCCATGAAATGCAGCTTTGTAGGATATTGCACTGAGTTTGAAGCTTATAAGTTGTTTAATCTTTTAACTCACAAAGTGGAAATTGAGATATGCTATTTCATGAGCAGGATGAGGAAGGAAATAAGGAGAATAGCCTTGAAGAGTGGCACATACCATTGTTGATGGAATAAAGTAGTGAGGATAGTGTGCAACAACATCAACAACAACAACGACAATACAAAGAGGAGAAAGAAGGTGAAGTAATCAATAAGTGAAGCCTGCTAATGTCTGAAGTAAATAGATTTGAGGTGAGTCCCTTACTGAGAAGATCAAGTAGTCAGAATCAACTACTAGCTAGATTGGAATACTATGCCTTAATGTCAAACACTCTAAATGTTATACAGCCCACAAGTTATAAAGAAGCTAGTCAATCTCATTAGTGGAGGGATGAAATGAATGAAGAATTTGAAACTATTATTAGAAATAATACTTGGGAACTAGTTGAATTTCCTAAAGGAATAATACCCATAGGTTGCAAGTGGCTTTACAAACCTAAATTTAATACAAATGGGAGTATAGAAAAGTATAAAGCTAGACTTGTAGCAAAGGGATATTCACAGAAAGAGGGAATTGACTATGAATAAACATTTTCTCCTGTAACAAAAGTGATTAATATTAGAATGTTAATTGTTGTAGCTACAAAATATCAGTGGAAGCCACACCAGTTAGATGTTAAGTCTGCATTTTTAAATGGTGATTTAGAGGAAGAGATTTATTTAATGCAGCTTGAAGGGTTTGTTAAACAAAGGTAGAAGAATTTAGTTTGTAGATTGGAAAAGGCCCTTTATGGTTTAAAACACGCACCCAAGTCTTGGTAGAAGAAGATTGATTCACTTTTCTTACAACATGGTTTTCATAGGAGTAAGAATGATCCAAATCTATATCCGATGTATGATGAACAGGGGCAAATAATTTTGATTTCCTTATATGTCGATTACATGATTATAACAAGTAATGCAGATTCATTAATCAAAGAAATCAAATTGCAGATGCCATAGATTTTTGAAATGAAAAATCCCATAACTTTACATTATTGTCTAGGTCTGGAAGTGTGGAGAGACTCTAGGCAAAATTTCCTCACTCAAGGGCAGTATGTTAGAGAGCTGCTCAAAAAGTTTAGAATGGAACAGTGTAAGACAACATCAGTACATTTGCAACAGAACCTGAAATTGTGCAGAGATGATGGCTATAAGTAGGTGGATGCTACTTTGTATAAACAACTAGTGGGTAGTTTGATATATCTGAGTACAACTAGATGAGACTTAGCATACTTTGTTAGTGTGTTAAGCGAGTTTATGTATAAACCTCTTGAATTTCATTGGGTAGCAACAAAGGGTGTACTACGGTATATTCATGGTACTTGTGATTATGGTATTTTATACACTGATACGTCTTATGTTACTTTAGCAATTTTTTTAGACTCTGATTGGCCAAGTAACCTTGATGATTGATGATTTATCATGGGTTGTGAATTTAGTGTTGGATATGGAGTAATAGCATGGAGAAGTAGAAAACAGAGCACTATGTCTTTATCTTTAGCAAAATCCAAGTACCAAGCAGTATGCGCAACGACATTTGAAGCTATCTAGTTGAGGAGGCTTTTCCATGATGCAGGAGAAGAGAAAAAAGAAGTGGCCGTCATCAAATGTGACAACTAGAGTTCCATTAATCTAGCAATAAACCCAGTGTTTCACAAGAAAATGAAACACATAGATACTTAGTTTCACTTTGTAAGAGAAAATGTCGAGTCAAAAGGAATTTTTATTGAATTTTGTAAAACATGTGACAATGTGGTTGATATTTTTACAAAGCCTCTTGGGAAAGTGAAGTTTGAATTGTTTAGGGGTATTTTAGGAGTTTAGGATAATCCTTTCTCCATTAAGGGGGACAGTCGAAAGTAATTAATATTATATTGTATTAATGGAGAAATGGTTACATGGTTACATGGCTGTAACATAACTCCTTAAGTTAGGATTAGTTCCTAGGTTGTCAGAGTTTTTTCTCACCTCCTTATTCCTTTGTGAGGAATTTATTGAATCATCTTTGATTAATTTATGTGAGAGTGTACGCTCTAGTTTGTGCAGTCTCCAGGTGCATCTTTCTCACCTGTGAGCTACTGGTTAATTCAATTCATTTATTTTCATCTTGTTTTCTAACATGATCTGCGATTGAGCAGAGTTGAGGCTTAAGGAGCCTCACCTCTTAGCATCTCCCAAAAGCATTCTACTCAATAAATAAATTAAACACAATCATATAAGATAAGATAAAATATTAATATTCACTTGTATTATTATGAGGTTTCATAGTCTTTTAAAGAGATTTAAAAATACATATTTACAACTTATTTTGTTTGTTGTCAGTTGTCAAACAAGAAAAAAATTAATACATTATTTTAGATATTGTTTTGCATCATATAAGTTGGTTGGAACCAAATGTTTCATTCCTCATTAGATGTTACCTTTATATGTTCCCATCACGAACAAGGCATTGTAGGTGCCTAATTCCTCCCAGTTTAGATGAAAAGCACGCCATGCTTTCCGTCAACTCATCTACGTGTGAAGCCATGACCGAAATGATTTTTAGATGCTGCTTGAATAGATGTGATGTGATGTGATGTTGATTTTTGATGAAATAGTGGGTGTCTACATAGCTTCGGGTGGGAGGGCACATCTCCAAATGAACCCAAGCATCCCAAATGTTGTAATGTTGAAAGTGAAGCAAATGCCTACTAAAGTGAGAAGGGAAGGTACATCTCCAAAGGGAACCCGAATTTGAATGTTGCTCATGATATAAAAACTCATGGATTTTGGGTGGGGTACATAACTAGGCCACACTGGAGATATACCAATTGATCTATACATGTGTTGCAATCTTATAACATAAGTGGCCATTGGTGTTGTAGATGTTCTGATGAGACAATGGAATTGAGACTAAAATCCATGTGTATATGGGCCCTAGGTATGTGTT
Source organism: Pinus taeda (assembly GCA_000404065.3). Classification (NCBI taxonomy): domain Eukaryota; kingdom Viridiplantae; phylum Streptophyta; class Pinopsida; order Pinales; family Pinaceae; genus Pinus; species Pinus taeda. The sequence goes on from APFE030688160.1 coordinate 82,365, forward strand.
TTTCTTGTGTGTGGTGGAAATTCGTTGAATAGACGAGAGGAAGTAACCACTAAGACCTCCAAAATGTGTTTAAGGGACTAACGTATGTGGGAAACATTACATGGTATGTAGAAGAAATAATTCTTATGAAAAAATACTTAAACGTTGCATCAAACCTGTAGAAGCCGTAAAATAGGGAGGATTGTAGTAGCAAAAGTTTAGAGCATAAAAAAAATTAGACAAGGCCCCAAGTAGAGACTTGTTCTGATACTAATAGATCTGTAATTGAGCATAGGTGAGGCTTAGAGAGCGCCATCACTCAGCATCTTTGAAAAACACTCTACTGATAAACAAATGAATCAAACACAATCACGTAAGATAAGATAAAAGACTAGCATTCACTTGCATTATTATGACAATTGATAGCCTTTTAAAGAGATTTGCAAATACATATTTAGAAGTTGTCTCCTTTGTTGTTAGTTGCCAAACAAGAAAAAGCTAAATACATTATTTTAGATATTGCCTTTTCTGATATAAGTTTCTTAGGACTAAATGGTTAGTTCCTCATTAAATGTTACGATTATGGACGCAACCTATTTTTTTATTGAGAAAGATTGGGACTTGCACATTTAGTATTCACAACATATTAATTGTAAGAGACAACAACAATTTCACTTCCTAGGGCCAAAAGTTCCTAGAATTAAATGTTTAGTTCCTCATTAGATGTTATCAACTAAATGTTTAGTCCCTCATTAAATATTATCATTATGAGCAGAGCCCAAAGTTCTATTGAGAAAGATGGAGCAACATATTTAATATTCACAACATATTAATTGTAAGAAAGAGCAGCAATTTCACACCATAGGGCTAGCTTATTGCAAGAAGTGATCCTTTCCAAAAAATTTGGATATAATTATAGTGCCAACTCGGTGGTTAATCTTATAGGAAGTTATCCTTTCCCACCATAGGGCTAGCTTATTGTAGGAAGTGATCCTTTCCAAAAAATTTGCATATAATTATAGTGCCAACTCGGTGGTTAATCTTATAGGAAGTTATCCTTTCCCATAAATCTGTATAGTATAATTATTTCAGTCAATGTAGCGATCCAAAATGAACCACAAATATTCGGAAAAAAAAAATCATGAAAGCATGAATTACATATAGAGTAAAAAAACCATGCGAGTGTTAGGAATGTTTGTGGAAGCGTCGCCTATGAGCACAAGGAGGCCTCTCTGTTCGTGGCAATTTTCACTCCGGTTAGGGCGAATGCCCCCGTAACTTTTACGTTATGCTTCTGTCATATATATCAACTGACGGAAAGTTCGGTAAACGTACGTGCAATCTTGATATAATACGTAGTTTTCTATAGCTGTCACACTCAAAACAAATACTCGGACAGACTGCTGTAGATTACCAGCTTTCAGGATATGGTATGCTCCGCCGGTTTTCGAAAATTCAAAACAGAAGTGAATTTCATGATTGCTTGGATTCCGGTATCGATTTAAAACCATTCGAGTACGGTAGGCGAATTTTTTTAATTGTTGTGGGCCTTTATTGTACACTCTTTGGCAAGGCAATGAATAATGTGAAATTACCATTATTGCCCATTTGTTTTTAAGAAAGAAAAGCATCATATGAAAATATTCAAGATGTTCAACGCAGGGCATTGATTGGCATATTCATATTCCTGATTCTTAAAATGGGCGGAACTATTTGACCATATATCAACTTTGTAGGTTGCATCCAACTGTGACTTTCGAGGGAATCGACATTGGGGCTCAGCACAGGCTGCAATAAAAGTCGCGGGCATCATTGAAATTCATAGGACAGAAGCACGTGGTAATCTGTGGAACGTTCAAAGTTGTATGGTTGTCGGATTTGGGAGGGGTTTATATTTTATATTTTTAGTTAATTTTAATGAGCTCGAGTGATCATTAAATATAAAATTTGCTTTATAGATCTTAATTTTATATCTAAATTCAAAAGTGAAATAAACAAAATGAATTTAACTATAAATAAATTGAATTTTTGAAAAAAATAATGATAATAATATCTTATTTCAAGAATTTTTATATATAAAAAAAAAAAATTAAGAATTTAAAAATAAATATAAACTATATAATATGTATAATTTTTGTTATATTATTATAAAAATTTATATAAAAAGAAATTAAAAACCCTATTATTAAATATAATCCAACACACATGTACTTTATATGAGTGCACAGCAAGTTATGTGGGAAAAATGTAAAATGACTTTAAAAAAAATTAAAGTTTACTTATATTTTACTCGATTAAAAAAAAATTATTATAATTATTATAATGATAACTTAGGGAATCTAATCTATATCATAGAATCATATTGATTGTACATGCTTATATCTATCAGTATCAATTTGGAAAATATCCCTAGAACTCGTCACAGCAACCATTATTTTCCCTTTTATAATCGCGACAATCATGGAGGAGAGTTACAAAAAGCATGGGAAGCTCACTTATCCTCCATGAATGTTGATACCCATTGTGCGCCTATAATGATTTTGGAGTTCCCATTTATAAGAATCATTTCAATGTTGTTTTCCTAGGCAAGAGAAAGCCCTTGAAAGATCCGATACTCTTCAGCTTCATTTTTAGAGGTCTTCCAAAAACTCCCAGAGAAGCTAATTTATATGTCATTTACGGCTTAAAATAACTTCTTGTCTCCCCTTCCCCCGACGACTTTCACCCTTGTGCAGCAAGTCTCTGTAAAAATGGGTGTTCACCAGTTATACAAAATCTCATGAAATTTTAGAATATGGTTGTGTTTTTTTTTAAGAAAACCTTAGTTTAGTGGGAAAATTTTGTGGATTAAGAAGATGCTTTCATGTTACTCAAGAATGTTAACACTGAGGAAAACAGATTGAAGATCAAAATCCTTATTATCTTAATGCATAGATAAATACTTAACCCTCATTTTGGTGTTTAGATTATGAAGAATAATAGTTGGTTGTAGGATTCCTCCAATAACTAACTTTTTATCTTATAGAAACCTTGTAAATGAATATTCCTCTCCATTTACTTTAAATTATTATATTATTCCTAGGTTTCATCTATTGGAGCATTACATGGCATATTGACACTAGAGATTACAGGATGGGAGGTGAGCCATTTATATTTAATATTTCAAAAATATGTCTTTATTTAATGATTTAATGGGTATTGTCTTCCAAAATAAGCTTAAATTATTATATTATTTCTAGTTCTTATTTAGTCGAGCATTATATGGCATATTGACATTAGGATTATAGGATGGGAGGTGACCCATTTACATTTAGTATTTCAAAAATATGTCTTTATTTAATGATTTAATGGGTATTGTCTTTCAAAATAAGCTTTATACAAGAAGATTTGTTTACTTTGAAATGAAATTCTCATATTTTTTCTTATTCCAAATTGTTTTTTAGTTGTTGATTATTAAGATATAATGAAGGATGTCTCATAGTATTGGTGAAATGTCAGAGATTTTGTAAAGTATTGGTTCTTAAATTTTAATGTGAACACTATGTCACCTAATCCAATGACATTTCAATCCACTTTTCAAATTTTCCTTTTAATTTTTAATATATATCATTTTTTTAAAGATATCAAGAATTCTTTGGAAACATACATAAAATCTTATCTTAAAAGTGTTGTAGTAGAGTTGTAGATGTATACTCAGATGTATATTTAGGTCGCAATAAAGGTGTTAAGGAAAAAATTCGCAAACTGAAATTTTTAGATAAGTGTGGATCTTGGACTACAAGAAAACAATATTTGAATTTAAGACATAGATACCTCAAAGTAATATACATGTTATTTTTCTCTATGCATGATAAAGGTCCAATGATAAAATAAATCAAATCTAAAGGAAAATGATGACGTTTTTTACATAGCTATAATGACTAGAGTGAGGAAAATAAATAACTATAAGTGTCAGTTACAAAACGTAATATTTCCCTACAGGATAAAGAAAAAAATAAAGATGTTAAGCACCTTTCCTCAAATGAGATAGTTGTACTTGAACCATGTCTAAATGTAAGATGCCAGATGATAAATAAAATTTTATTTTATATGAGTAATTGGTTCCTTTCAAGAACCTTATTCTCCTCTCTTCCTAGTTATAATAAAATCTACTTTAACTGCATTTTCAAATCTATCGTAACTCCATTTTCATAAAAATGACTAGATTTCATGAA
>APFE030688160.1:96814-111741 GCA_000404065.3 Pinus taeda
TCATCAAACAATTTTTTTTTTGTTTAATACTTTTCCACCTTAGTTCCACTACATTTTCTCATATGTTATACATAGATATTTTTAAAATGGTGTAAGAATTGCATCAATTAGAGTCAGTATACAAAAGATATGGCACTAAGAAGTTGATATTCCTATTTTCACCACCATAAGTTGATAGAATGCCACATAATCCCCCATTATTCATGGAATATGGGATAACAATTTCATCATGATAAATAAGACTCTAGAAGAGTACATACTATAACTTTTGTTAGGAGTTTAGGTAGTCAAACCTAACCACTAGTAGGCTACCGAGTTGCACTATAACCAAGCCACTTGGAGGAAAAAGAGTTCCATTCTCTCAAATGCATTTGTTTCATATGATGAGATTCCAAATTAGACACAAATTAAGACCCTTCTAACATTTCCTAGGCACACTTAACCATTTCTTATAGACTTAATAATATATAATTTTAGATTTAATATGTTCTTAGGAAGGCTGAGAGATGATTGTCATATCTTGTGTGCTTAACATATTTATTGCACAGGATATTGAGAATATTCTATACATATTAGAAGAAATCCATCGAAGAGAAAAATAAGGAATATTTCCCCTGCACAAGGAGGACCAAAAATCATCTCTCTTAAGGAAACTATTTCTTCTCCATGCAACTATGAGGCCACAAGGAACCATCTCCTATTTTATAGGAGTTTTTAAGGGAAGAAGTCCACTCCTCAAGGGGGTTTCCCCTTAAATACTTTTGTACAAATAAGAGGTTTCCGTAGCCCATTAGACTACTTAAGCCTTTTTGCCTAATATTTCAATTTTGTAATATTTCGTGTAAAATAATATCTTGTTTATTAATTGGAAGCACTCTTCGATTTTCAAATTGATTTTTGTTTAGGAGCCTAAGGATCCTTAGGTTAGGGCGAAACCCATGTTAGGAGGCCCCCTATTTTGTAATTTTAATTTCCATGCATTATTACAATCAACCATTTCTATTATTTCACTAATAAATATTGCTTTCTGCAAGTTTATGAAATAATTTGTTTATGTGTTTTCTTATGTATCTTGTTTTAGTAAATTTTTCCATAGTCCTTTTCTGAAACTTAATGTTCTCAATCATGCACTAGCCTATTTAGATTTTTTTATCTAATTGCTATTCACATATTTTTGCAATATGCTAGTAAATAAATTCTTATTTTGTCAAAGTTTTCCTATTCCTAGCAGAAACTGATCCATTAAAGCTACGTGAACTTGGAAAATATTTATTTACGCTTGTACAACATTCCATCATCTCCCTCACCCCGCAAACTGCATCTAAATGTCATAAAATTGCTAGCAGCTATTATCTATAGTAAAACAAGGCCATCATGTATAATTGCAAAAATTTCCTTAGAAATCCCACATATTAGCACCTAAATCTCATTTATCATTAGATATCTCATTACAATGCTCATCAGACCCTAGAGAATGTCTTCCTTCCTGTCCAAATTGATTTATAATGCACCGTGCAATAGTCTTGATTTAACTCTAGCATTCTTGAAAGAATTTTTTAATGGAAAGATGTAAACCATATTAGTTTTAGAATAAAGGTACAAAGGTTGAGCATTTAAAAAATATTCTCTCAATGTATATCTCTGAAATGGTGGTTGTTGTTATCAATCATTGCATATATGGTATTACTAGCACAATACAATCTCACATTCCCCAAATTTAAAATATCATAAAATTAATTAAATTATAAATGTATATTAAAATTATTATTAGTATTAATTAATAAAAATAATTAATATATGAATTAAAGACACATACTTTTAAAAAAATATTGTAATTTAATCACACTTTGGCATAGAGACACTTAATCAAGCCTTCAGAATTTTAATTTAATTATCAATAACTATTAGATGGATGGTAGGGATTTAGCTTGGGAAAAATATCCTAGAATATTCATATTAGTATACACAAATGAATGGTTGATATTTATTTCTAAATTAGTTGCACTCTTTTCTCCCTTTCAATTAAATTGATTAATTAAAAAAATGTCATATGAACAAATGTCATAAGAATTGACTTACTCTTTCTCGGTCATGTGGTATGATAAGCGATGATATTTGACCATAGTATTCTACAAAATAATATTTAAAGATTAATAATATCCATAGTAAAGTGGAGTTAAATCTTCATGGTTATGAATCTTGTTCCATGTTTTTTAGAATATGTATATGGTTAACTTACATATTAATTCTTTTTATAATAATAATAGTAATATAATTTAGCGAGTTTTTATTATTATTTGTTTTATTGTTGCAACATGACATATGTAATGAAGTAAATGTTGTAATGCCTATTACGAATTGATGTTCATTTGCCTTCACTACGCTTTTAATTTATATCATTTCCTAGTAAATAGAAATTGTTACAATAACACAAGTTAATATCATGGTTCACTAATACAGCTTACAGAAAAAACCATAACCCAAATTTAGTACACTCAATCATATTTTATCTATAAAATCAAGTCCTTTGCTCATTTTTAGCTTGCATATGATTAGATATTTAATCCCTAAGAGAAATATGAACAACATGAAAGATAAGAGAATTAATAAGGTTTTTCCAAGATCTAAACAAAGTTGGTTGGCGATCAGGTGAAGATGGAATGACAATTTCAGCTATTTTACAAATCATTCATTTATACAAGAATATGTAACTCTTCATTGTAAAAGTAATATTAAAAATATAATTACATCTCAATTTATGGAGAAATTTTGTTTTGATAAATAATTAGAAGATAGAAAAATATTAAGTTACGATGAGAAGGAAGATAAACCCTAATATAGAATGATTCAGTTCGGATCATTATTTTATTTTTCATCCATCTCAAAGTTTTCATAGTGGAAAACACAGAGGAATCAACTCACAGGACCATTTTTACCAGCGGGCGTAATTGGCGAATTGGAATTTGAAACCTTCCGAGAGAATTTTGAGGCATCAATTTTTTTTTTTTTTTGGTTTAATACTTTTCCACTTTGGTTCCACTACATTTCTCATATGTTATACATAGATATTTTTACAATGGTGTAAGAATTGGTTCAATTAGAGTCACTATCCAAAAGCTATGGCACTAAGAAGTTGATATTCCTATTTTCACCACCATAAGTTGATATAATGCCACATAATCCCCCATTATTCATGGAATATGGGATAACCATTTCATCATGATGAATAACACTCTAGAAGAGTACATACTGTAACTTTTGTTAGGAGTTGAGGTAGTCAAACCTAACCACTAGTATGCTATCGAGTTGCACTATAACAAAGCCACTTGGAGGAAAAAGAGTTCCATTCTCTCAAATGAATTTGTTTCATATGACGAGATTCTAAATTAGACACAAATTAAGACCCTTCTAACATTTCCTAAGCACACTTAACCATTTCTTATAGACTCAATAATATAAATTTTTAGATTTAATATGTTCTTATGAAGGCTGAGAGATGATTGTCATATCTTGTGTGCTTAACATATTTATTCCAAAGGATATAGAGAATATTCTATTCATATTAGAAGAAATCCATCCAAGAGAAAAATAAGGAATATGTCCCCTGCACAAGGAGGACCAAAACTCGTCTCTCTTAAGGAAACTATTTCTTTTCCATACAACGATGAGGCCACAAGGAACCATCTCCTATTTTATAGGCGTTTTTAAGGGAAGAAGTCCACTCTTCAAGGGAGTTTCCCCTTAAATACTTGTGTACAAATAAGAGGTTTGGGTAGCCCATTAGACTACTTAAGCCTTTTTGCCTAATTTCAATTTTGTAATATATCATGTAAAATAATATTTTGTTTATTAATTAGAAGCACTCTTCGATTTTCAAACTGATTTTTGTTTAGGTGCCTAAGTCTCCTTAGGTTAGGGCCAAGCCCATGTTATGAGGCCCCCTATTTTGTAATTTTAATTTCCATGCATTATTACAATCAACCATTTCTATTATTTCACTAATAAATATTGTTTTCTGCAAGTTTATGAGATAATTTGTTTATGCGTTTTCTTATGCATCTTGTTTTAGTAAATTTTTCCATATTTCTCTTATAAAATTTATTGTTTTTAATCATAAACTAGCCTATTTAGATTTTTTTTATCTAATTTCTATTCACATATTTCTGCAATATGTTAGTAAATAAATTCTTATTTTGCAGAACTATATGATAGTTGAAGTTTTCCTATTCCTAACAGAAACTGATCCATTAAAGCTACGTGAACTTGGAAAATATTTATTTACACTTGTACAACATTCCTTCATCTCCCTCACCCTTCAAACTCCATCTAAATGTCATAAAATTGCTCGCAACTATTTCCTGTAGTAAAACAAGGCCATCATGTATAATTGCAAACATTTCCTTAGAACTCCAACATATTAGCACCTAAATCTCATTTATCATTACCTATATCACTACAATGCTCATCACACCCTAGAGAATGTCTTCCTTCCTATCCAAATTGATTTATAATGCACCGTGGAATAGACTTGATTTGACTCTAGCATTCTTGAAAGAATATCTTAATGGAAAGATGTAAACCATATTTGTTTTAGTATAAAGGTACAAATGTTGAGCATTTAAAAATTATTCTCTCCATGTATATCTTTGAAATGGTGGTTGTCGTTATCGATCATTGCATAGATAATATTACTTGCACAATGCAAATATCCAGATATTAATACATCTCACATTCCCCAAATTTAAAAGATCATAAAAATTAATTAAATTATAAATGTATATTAATTATTATTATTATTATCATTAAAAAAAATAATTGATATATGAATTAAAGGCACATACTTTTTAAAAAATATGCCAATTTACTCACACTTTGGCATAGAGACTCTTAATCAAGCCTTCATAATTTTAGTTTAATGGCAATAACTATTAGATGGATGGTAGGGATTTAACTTGGGTAGAATATCCTAGAATATTCATATTATTATACAAAAATTAATGGTTGATATTTATCTCTAAAGTAGTTGCACTCTTTTCTGCCTTTTAATTAAATCGAATAATTAAAAAAAAATGTCATATGAACAAATGTCAAAAGAATTGACTTACTCTTTCTGGGTCATGTGGTATGATAAGCAATGATAATTGACCATAGTATTCTACCAAATAATATTTAAAGATTAATAATATCCATAGTAAATTGGAGTGAAATATTCATGGTTATGATTCTTGTTCCATGTTTTTTAGAATATGTATATTCTTAACTTACATATTAATTCTTTTTATAATAATAATAATAGTAATATAATTTAGCGAGTTTTTATTATTATTTGTTTTATTGTTGCAACATGACATATGTAATGAAGTAAATGTTGTAATGCCTATTACGAATTGATGTTCATTTGCCTTCACTACGCTTTTAATTTATATCATTTCCTAGTAAATAGAAATTGTTACAATAACACAAGTTAATATCATGGTTCACTAATACAGCTTACAGAAAAAACCATAACCCAAATTTAGTACACTCAATCATATTTTATCTATAAAATCAAGTCCTTTGCTCATTTTTAGCTTGCATATGATTAGATATTTAATCCCTAAGAGAAATATGAACAACATGAAAGATAAGAGAATTAATAAGGTTTTTCCAAGATCTAAACAAAGTTGGTTGGCGATCAGGTGAAGATGGAATGACAATTTCAGCTATTTTACAAATCATTCATTTATACAAGAATATGTAACTTTTCATAGTAAAAGTAATATTAAAAATATAATTACATCTCAATTTATGGAGAAATTTTGTTTTGATAAATAATTACAAGATAGAAAAATATTAAGTTACGGTGAGAAGGAAGATAAACCCTAAAAGAGAATGATTCAGTTCGGATCATTATTTTATTTTTCATCCATCTCAAAGCTTTCATATTGGAAAACATAGAGGAATCAACTCACAGGACCATTTTTACCAGCGGGCGTAATTGGCGAATTGGAATTTGAAACCTTCTGAGAGAATTTTGAGGCATCAAACTTTTTTTTTTGGTTTAATATTTTACCACTTTAGTTCCACTACATTTCTCGTATGTTATACATAGATATTTTTACAATGGTGTAAGAATTTCTTCAATTAGAGTCAGTATCCAAAAGCTATGGCACTAAGAAGTTGATATTCCTATTTTCACCACCATAAGTTGATATAATGCCACATAATCCCCCATTATTCATCGAATATGGGATAACCATTTCATCATGATGAATAAGACTCTAGAAGAGTACATACTGTAACTTTTGTTAGGAGTTGAGGTAGTCAAACCTAACCACTAGTAGGCTATCGAGTTGCACTATAACCAAGCCACTTGGAGGAAAAAGAGTTACATTCTCTCAAATGCATTTGTTTCATATGATGAGATTCCAAATTAGACACAAATTAAAACCCTTCTAACTTTTCCTAGGCACACTTAACTATTTCTTATAGACTTAATAATATATATTATTAGATTTAATATGTTCTTAGGAAGGCTGAGAGATGATTGTCATATCTTGTGTGCTTAACATATTTATTCCACAGGATATTGAGAATATCCTATGCATATTAGAAGAAATCCATCCAAGAGAAATATAAGAATATGTCCCCTGCACAAGGAGGACCAAAATTCGGCTCTCTTAAGGAAACTATTTCTTCTCCATGCAGCTATGAGGCCACAAGGAACCATCTCCTATTCTATAGGATTTTTTAAGGGAAGAAGTCCACTCTTCAAGGGGGTTTCCTCTTAAATAATTTTGTACAAATAAGAGGTTTGGGTATCCCATTAGAGTACTTAAGCCTTTTTGCCTAATATTTCAATTTTGTAATATTTCATGTAAAATAATATTTCGTTTATTAATTAAAAACACTTTTCGATTTTCAAACTGTTTTTTGTTTAGGCACCTAAGTCTCCTTAGGTTAGGGCTAGACCCATGTTATGAGGCCCCCTATTTTGTAATTTTAATTTCCACGCATTATTACAATCAACCATTTCTATTATTTCACTAATAAATATTGTTTTCTGCAAGTTTATGAAATTATTTGTTTATGTGTTTTCTTATGCATCTTGTCTTAGTAAATTTACCCATAGTTCTTTTCTGAAATTTAATATTCTTAATCATGCACTAGCGTATTTAGATTTTTTTATCTAATTGTTGTTCACATATTTCTGCAATATGTTAGTAAATAAATTCTTATTTTGCAGAACTATATGATAGTCAAAGTTTTCCTATTCCTGACAGAAACCATTCCATTAAAGCTAGGTGAACTTTGAAAATATTTATTTACACTTGTACAACATTCCTTCATCTCACTCACCCCTGAAACTGCATCTAAATGTCATAAAATTGCTCGCAGCTATTTCCTGTAGTAAAACAAGGCCATCATGTATAATTGCAAAAATTTCCTTAGAACTCCCGCATATTAGCACCTAAATCTCATTTATTATTACCTATCTCATTACAATGCTCATTAGACCCTAGAAAATGTCTTCCTCCCTGTCCAAATTGATTTATAATGCACCATGGAATAGACTTGATTTGACTCTAGCATTCTTGAAAGAATTTTTTAATGGAAATATGTAAACCATATTTGTTTTAGAATAAAGGTACAAATGTTGAGCATTTAGAAAATATTCTCTCCATGTATATCTTTGAAATGGTGGTTGTTGTTGTCAATCATTGCATATACAGTATTACTAGCACAATGCAAATATCCACATATTAATACATCTCACATTCCCCAAATTTAAAAGATCATAAAAATTAATTAAATTATAAATGTATATTAAATTATTATTATTATTATCAATTAAAAAAATAATTGATATATGAATTAAAGACACATACTTTTAAAAATAATAAATTTAACTCACACTTGGGTATGGGGATGCAGGAGCAGGTGACTCAGAGGAAAAAGCTTGCAGTTTCTATGTTTTTTCTAGTTAAAATAAGATAAAAATAAAACATGTTATCTTTTATTTAAAAAGCAGGATAAGAATGGAGAATAAAACTTGCTATCTTTTCATAATATAGAAAAATTGTAAAAGCCTTAAATTATTGTGTAAAAGGCTCCTTTTGTACTAAATAAGGTTATCCATTATGAATAAAAGATGGATTGGCCGCCAAGCAAAAGGAGGAGGCGATTCCAGTGCTTTGTTGTGAACTCTCTCTCGATGTAACACAACAATTCATTTGCCAAATAGTTCTTCCACAACCTTAGAGAAGTTTATTGCATACACTAAATGTCGAGTCTATTGTAACTTGGACATGGAAGATGATTATGATTGCCTTAATCTTCACAATCGAGAGAGTGTTAATGATCTTTTGCTAGTAGGAAAATTTTCAGCGTGAATTTGATTATTTTTTAATTATGTGTTGAGGGTCGCTAAAATTTTTACATATTTTTGTGAGGGAGTGGATTCCATGAGGTTGAAAGGACTCGAGGATTTATTGTTGGACACTGTAATGTGATGCATGATTACGGGATCTTCAATCTTTGATCGTGATTCTGCAAGCGAAGAGGAGTATCAGGAACAATTTATAGATATTATAATTCAGTGCAGGAAAAGAAGTAGTATAGATCACTTCAATGTTCAAATTTTGTTCAATGTTGTCTCATGATCATATTTAAAAGGTGAGAAGGCTGCATTATTAATGGTGTGGACAGCGTATGCTACAGTTATTGCTTGAAGGAGATTCTCCAACGTTCGAGGGCAGAGTATACGCATTGAATTTCTTTATAGTTTTTGATTAAATACAGATAGCTCGATGTTATTAAGATAGCTGTGTGTTAATTATTAGTTTGAATATAGCTGTGCGTTATTAGACCAATTACATCAATAGTAAACAGAGCCTGTGCCTACAACAAATGAACTTCAATCTGATTTCAATGTTGTGTGCTCCTCTATTAATTTGCTAAATGCTCTGTTGCCCACATGAAATAGCGATTGAGCTGTTGGATGGTTTGAATTCCACGGTGATTTGTTGGTATTTTCGATATCTTTGTATCGGATTGGGAGTTAATCCATTGTGCTTGCATAGTGTAGCGTAAATCCTTTCTTTGAAAGGTCACCCATATTAATAGATATAAAATTGGGATTATTTTTCTTTATTTGCTACCTCTGATTATAAATTAGAAAGACTGTGACTCTTCACAAAAGGAATGAAGCAATCAGTTTAATGACTAATACGCTTGAAGGAAATTTAAGGGAGAGAGAGGCGGATATTGAAGAGATTGCAGCCAAATTGGAGAGACTATCATTAGAGCCAGCACCCGTTCCATCATTAGTGGTATTAGAGCCATCCACTGACATAGAATTGAATCTCAGGAGAAGGAGAAGGATGGCTTTCAGAATTGGAAGAGGACGAGGACGTGGTGGAAGAGGACGACCTATTGCGAATGCTGAAATAATGGAAAGCATAGAAGAGCTGCGAAGTAGATTGGATGCGTTAACCTCAGATAGAAACATAGATGATGTAGATGTCAGTGAGCCCAAAATTGAAGCTACACAGGAGGAAGCTGTACGGGTTACTCCTTAGATGAGGTTCTTTCAGTCAATGTTGAAATCCACAGCAAGGCTATGGAACCAATTAGTGCCGGTATACCAAGGAGGACAGAATCCATAAGAATTGATCGACTGGATTAATAGCATGGAGAAATTCTTCGATTATGAAGAAATGGAAGATGAGAACAAAGTAAAGTTTGTTGTCACCAAATTAATAGGCCATGCAGCGCTCTGGTGGGATGGTGTGCAGGCGGAAAGGAAGAGACTTGTTAAGCATCCAATCAAGAATTGGAGCAGAGTGGTAGCAAAGTTAAAAGGTAAGTTTTTGCCTAGTAAATACCAGCAAACATTGTTTAGACAAATGCAAAATCTTAGACAGAGAGCTTTAACGGTGAAAGAATATAGAGAAGAGTTTTATAAGGTGAGCATAAGAGTTGGAGAAGCCCAAAATACAGATGAGAGGGTGGCTAGATATATGAATGGCCTCATGATGGACATTCAGGATGAGATAAGTCTTATGTGTCCTAGGACAGTAGAGGAAGCTTATCAAATAGCACTGAAAGCGGAGGAAAAACTCATGAGGAAGCAGTCTGCCAGAGGTAGAGGGATTTTCAAAGGAAAAGAAAGTCAAGGTGGTAGTAGAAGATCTACAACACCTAAAGAAGGAGCTAGTAGTAGCTCAACCCAGCATGCACCCACAGGAGGTGATGCAAGAGGTAGATGGAGTTTTTCTAAAGGAAGAGGAGGCAGAGACACAAGATGTTACATATGCAATAATCTGGGACATAGAGCTTTTGAGTGCCCAGAGAATGCATAAATAAAGCAGAGAAATGTAATTGTTACTCCAGCTGAGGAAGAGGCACCCATGGCAGCATTAACAGAAGAAGTAAATACACCAAAAAGAGGAGAATCTCTGGTACTTAATAAAGTTTTACTTAAGCCAGCAAAGCATATGGCTGAACCACCACAAAGGAAAAATTTATTCAGGACAATGTGCAAAGTCCAAGGGAAATCTTGTCAGATGATCATTGATAGTGGCAGCACTGATAATTTGGTTTCTACAGAAGTAGCGGAGAAATTGAAGTTGAAGACAATGAAGCATCTAACACCTTATAAAGTGTCATGGTTGAAAAAGGGACATCAACTGCTGGTAAGTGAACAATGTGAAGTGAAATTTCATGTGGGCAAGTACAAAGATAAAATTGTTTGTGATGTGATGCCTATGGACGTGTGTCACATATTTCTTGGAAGACCTTGGCAATATGACAAAGCAACCATACATGATGGGTAGAGAAACACCTAAAATTTTGGAAAGGATGGTGTCAATCATACATTGTTGCCTCTTCAAGAAGAAGATGGACTGGGACAGACGACTAATCCAAAAACTCTGTTATTTGGAGGAAAGGAATACTTGGAGCAGATAGTGGATGTACAGTTGAGACGGGAAGAACTCAGAGCAGCTGAGTTGGAAGAGGAGGTTCCCATTGGTGAAGCAGAGGAGAAGATCATTGATGATTCCTTGAGTTATTGGGTAAACCTAGATCAGTTGGATAGTGTGAACTCTTGTGTTTATATAGCTGGCAATTGTGATATGATTACAGGTGTTGGGAAGGATGCACAATCTTGTGAAGTTGTCACAAACATGGAAAAGAATCTATTGAGAGATAAGTGCTTTGAAGAAGAAAGAAGTATTTCTTTCGTTGTTATAGTACAAGAGGAAGTTGAGAATGAAGAAGAGGATCAGCTAGAAGAGTTAGTATTTGAATCGACAAATGAGACTATTAAAACTTGTAGTTTTCAAACTGACAAGTTGTGCATGAATGGAGGGACTGTAAATAATGATTTTATGATTCAAAAATGCTACAAAGAAATCGCATTGTTGGAATACTTGTTGGAAAATCTAGAGTATGATAGGGAGATTGCAACAGATGAAAGAGTTCAGTACAGTGAACAAGTGCAGAAAGATGTCATGGAAGCAGATGATATGAGAGAAAGATTGGTTGACAGTCTTGAGAATTCTTCAAAGAATTCTTTGGAAGTTTGGATCATCATATTGATGTGCTGATAGTGGAGAAGGACTCAGAACAATGTAGTGAAATGCTGGCAAAGGAGTACAAGGCACTGATGCCTTATGATTTTTGTTCTAACAAGTGTTTTGTGAATGCATGTATTGTTGCAGAACATTTGACTCAGTTGAGTAGTCAAATGCAGGGAGAAGAAGTTTTCTGTTCTAGAAGACAAGAGGGTATGGATGATCGGGTGGCAGTTAGAACAGAAACAAGTGTAGAAGCAAGAAATCAACGAGTAACAGTACAGACTGAGCAAGCCGTCTTAGCTCAGTAGGCAACAAGAAGTCAGCAGCTTGAAGAATTATTGGACAAGGAAATTGAATTAATTAGAAGAATCATGTTGAAAGTGTCTCAGAGGAAGACATCAGCAAGGAAGAGAAGCAGCAGCAAGATGAAAACAGGGACAGATTATGAAAGTGCAGCTAGTGGAGAAAGACAAGATAAAATATGGAGACCTGGAGAAAAGCAACAAACAACAGCAGATGATGACTTGCAGAACAAAGTGTGGGATCCAGGCGGACGAAGATTTAAAAAGCATGATCAGGAGATCATGATCATTTTCAACCTTGGGAGTCTGATGCACGAGTAGGCGACTCAGAGGAAAAATCCTGCAGTTTCTATGTTTTTTCTAGTTAAAATAGGATGAAAATAAAACATGTTATCTTTTTTTCAAAAAGCACGATAAGAATGGAGAATAAAACTTGCTATCTTTTCATAAGATAGACAAATTGTAAGAGGCTTAAATTATTGTGTAAAAGGCTGCTTTTGTACTAAATAAGGTTATCCATTATGAATAAAAGATGGATTGGCCACCAAGCAAAAGGAGGAGGCGATGCCAGTGTTTTGTTATGAACTCTCTCTCGATGTAACACGACAATTCCTTTGCCAAAAATTTCTTCCACAACCTTACAGAAGGTTATTGTATACGCTAAAGGTCTAGTTTATTGTAACTTGGACATGGAAGATGATTATGATTGCCTTAATCTTCACAATCGAGAGACTGTTAATGATCTTTTGCCAGTAGGAAAAATTTTAGTGTGAATCTGATTATTTTTCAATTATGTGTTGAGCGTCGCTAAAATTTTTACATATTTTTGTGAGGGAGTGGATTCCCTGAGGTTGAGAGGCCTCTAGGATTTATTGTTGGACACTGTAATGTGACGCGTGATTACAGGAACATCAATCTTTGATCGTGATTCTGCAAGCGAAGAGGAGTATGAGGAACAATTTATAGATATTATAATTTGGTGCAGGAAAAGTAGTATAGATCACATCAATGTTCAAATTTCGTTCAATGTTGTCTCATGATCATATTTAAAAGGTGAGAATGCTGCACTATTAATGGTGTGGACAGTGCGTGCTACAGTTATTCCCTGAAGGCGATTCTCCAACGTTCGAGGGCAGCGTATATGCCTTGAATTTCTTTATAGTTTTCGATTAAACACTGATAGCTGGGCATTATTAAGATAGATGTGCATTAATTATCAATTTGAAGATAGTTGTGCGTTATTAACCAATTACATCAACAACAAACAGAGCCCGTGCCTACAACAAATGAACTTCAATCTGATTTGAATGCTGTGTGCTCCTCTATTAATTTGTTGAATGCTCTCTTGCCCACATGACATAGCGGTTCAGCTATTTGATGGTTTTAATTGCATGGTGATCCGTTGGTATTTTCGATATCTTTGTACCGGATTGGGAGTTAATCCATTGTGCTTGCATAGTGTAGTGTAAATCCTTTCTTTGAAAGGTCGCCCATATTAATAGATATAAAATTGGGATTATTTTTCTTTATTTGCTGCCTCTGATTATAAATTAGAAAGACTGTGACTCTTCACAAAAGGAATGAAGCTATCAGTTTAATGACTAATACGCTTGAAGGAAATCCAAGGGAGAGAGAGGCGGATATTGAAGAGATTGCAGCCAAATTGGAGAGACTATCATTAGAGCCAACACCCGTTCCATCACATGGAGACTCTTAATCAAGCCTTCAGAATTTCAATTTAATTATCAATAACTATTTGATGGATGGTGGGGATTTAACTTGGGTAAAATGTCCTAGAATATTCATATTAGTATACACAAATGGATGGTTGATATTTATCTCTAAAGTAGTCGCACTCTTTTCTCCCTTTTAATTAAATTGATTAATTAAAAAAAATGTCATATGAACAAATGTCATAAGAATTGACTTACTCTTTCTGGGTCATGTGGTATGATAAGCGATGATATTTGACCATAGTACTCTACCAAATAATATTTAAAGATTAATAATATCCATAGTAAAGTGGAGTTAAATCTTCATGGTTATGAATCTTGTCCCATGTTTTTTAGAATATGTATATGCTGAACTTACATATTAATTCTTTTTATAATAATAATAATAGTAATATAATTTAGCTAGTTTTTATTATTATTTGTTTTATTGTTGCAACATGACATATATAAGGAAGTAAATGTTGTAATGCCTATTATGAAATGATGTCCATTGGCCTTCACTACAGTTATAATTTATATCATTTCCTAGTAAATAGAAATTGTTACAATACCACAAGTTAATATCATGGTTCACTAATACAACTTACCGAAAAACGATAACTCAAACTTGAAATATTCATTTTTTTAATTAATAAATTTAATCAAAATTAAATTTTAAGCTTTAATTTGCTACTATTATTAAAAATATTCCTAGATTATAATATAAAAATTAAAATTTACCACCCATTTATAGATTATTAATAATTAATTAAAATTTAGAAAATCTTAATCCAATATAATCACGATTATAAATAAATTATGAGCCCAAAAATATAAAGGGCAAATGAACCTGGAGATATCCCAATGAAAGGGTGATGAATACACCGTAATTCACTCGTGTTGAATTACTTCACTGTGCAAACAAACTTATGAAATAAATATTATTTTCAGCTACCAAAAACCTTGGGAAGATGTTTATTTTCCTTTACGTTCATGACATTTTCATAATATAAATTTTACTAATAACAATTGATCATATAGTGTAGCTGGGTGTTTCAATAAAAATAACGGACCACGGCATAGGTGGACTGGCTTGTTATTATAATGCTTTTGTCCTAAAGAATTTACTGTATCAAATTTTCCTAATTTAAGAATTGTTTTAAAAGTTTTAATCTCATTTAGTTGGTCATGTGCAAAGGTTTATAAAGAATTATACCTTTAATTATTTATCTCAACATTAATAAAATCATATAGATCGTCATTTTATGTTATTAAGCTCGTTTAACTATTTATTTGAAGTAATCATAATATTCTCACATGTAAAATGTCGTTTAAAAAAATTAATATTAAAA